>VZTH01017875.1:1897528-1959784 GCA_013397815.1 Aleadryas rufinucha | reverse complement strand
CTGGATGGCCTGAGATCCTCACTTTTTAAAAAAAGAGACTACAGCTATAAATCCACAAAGGATTTTTCAGATGTCCAAGGAAAAACTGCATAATTCTGCCTTAGTTAAGATACTTACAGTGGAAAATATCTTAAACTATTGGATTAAAGAGTAAATAATATCTGTTCAAAAATAAGTTTAAACGTTTTACAACCAAAAAATCCTTTCAATTGTAAAAAATGTAAAAACAACCAGTTACATACAGAAATATTTGATTTTGTAAAATTCTAACTAAGCTATTTTAGCAGCTGTCTCTAAAATCAATGCTTCGTTTTAGTTTCATTGAATTACTCTGTGCACAGCAGGTAGAGAATAAAAAACCTCAACTATATTTAACAAGGTAACCAAAAGCTATGAAACATACACATAAAAAATTAAAAATAGTAATTAAAAAAAAATCAGTGGTGCATTCTGATAGTATCTGGGTGTCAAAGGCATCAGATAAACTCTCCAGACAGTGTCACTCTTGCACTGCAACAAATAAAAAGGGTAAAAATGCAATAAAAACTGTTCCTCGAAATACACCTCACAAAAACCTCTACCACCCCTTCACCTGAGAGCAACTGTGCTGGGCAGGCAGAGGCAGAACAAGAGGGGAAACTCTTCCCTAAACAGAGAGACTTGCCTTCCCACAGCACTACCACAAACAGGGAGGCGGCGGCTCCTTTCAGGCCCGGCCTCTGCCCCGCGGCCTCACCGCACCGGCGCGGGTCCCGTCTCGGCTGCGCCGTGCCCGCCTCGCCTCGCCCCGTCCCATGCCGGGCCCCGCCGCCCGGGGNCGGCCCGGCCCGGGCACCTCCTTCCCTCAGCGCCGCGCTCCGCCCGCTCGGGGTCCCGTCCCGCAGCCGCCATGCAGGCCCGGCTGTCGGAGCTGTGGTCGCGCAGCTCGCACGGAGCCCCCGAAGCCTCCCTTCCTCCAGCCCAGGCGCTGGAAAACTGCTCCAGAGCACCTCGGGGTGGCGTCTTTTTGTCAGCCCCCGGGATGTTTCTGGTTACAGAGAAGCAACCTCTTAGCTAAGTTTCATCTCAACAATTGCAATAGTCATTTTCTCCTTCACATTATTTCATGTACTTGAGAGCAGGCTATAAGTTTTACCCCTCTTTTGTTTTTTAATTTTCGGCCATTAAAAGTAGCTTGCCTTACATGGTGTGGCTTATTCAAGTAGGTTTTATCAGAGCGTTAAGGTCTGACTTTATCAGAGTTAATGGTAGAGCTGCTTCTCTTAGAAGTGGGCTTTAGAATGTGACCTTACCTCCGGTTCTCTTATTTTCAGCTGTAGGGTTTTGAACGTTTATCTCGTCTCCTGTGGGAAACCAGCCACTGCATATTTTTCTCATTATGCTGAAGCAGCAGGGTATTTTAAGCCATCTAGGCAGACACAAAGTCAACACAACACCCTTGTGTGTGAAGACAGGTGCAGATACAGGCTTGGATTGTGCAGTGGAGGGAAAATAATCTTGAATGCACTGTAATACGGAAAATTTAAAGAGGTTGCTGTAAAAAGGCACTGCTGTGTGGCTGTGTGATTATGAAACCATAGCTTAGAAATGTCCACCCACGCTGAGCAAGTAATTCAACACAAATCTCAGATGACAGAAGAGTAGGAGAAGGCTTCTCTTTAGGAGGGCTGAACTTAGTTGCTGTTGGATTCCTTGATACATGCGTACCTATGAATATATCTTTCTTGCTGAAAAATAAATACTTGTTACAGAACAAAAGTTGCCTGATTATATTTTGTTGCCTAATGTAATACACAACTTGGGAAAACTGCAACTTTTAGTCGACAGCATTTGCACTCATGGAAGGCTCAGGCACGTGCCCAAATTATTGCACATCAGCGGAGCTTCATTGTTTAAACATGTGGCAAACACATACTCAGACATGTTATCTTAGGCTAGAATAGTTTACTTTTTTGGTGGTTTATAGCAGGATTAGTGAGTTACTGTGGCTCGGCTAACTCCATAGCTTGTTGAAACAAAGGAAGCTTCTTTCCATAGCTGAGGCACTGAAGTTTCTTTTCCAGAATGGCTCATGTGAAACAGAAGCCCTTTTTAGCAATGAGAAATCTGTGCAGTCTGTCTTATAGTGCCATACAACTTGTCCTCAGAACATTCCTGAATATTTTTGCAAGATAGAATGTGATATTCTATCTCTTGGACTGTCACTCAAAGATAGCAGAACTTAAGCTTGTGTTGCCAAATTTTTCTTGGCTTTCAACTCTTTCTCTATTTATGAGCTTGAGGTTGCACCTTGATTCTAATTCAGGTAAGGTATTGAGAGACGTTACTTTCCTTCAGTCTCCTCTTCCCCCCCTAGGAAACTACTCCTCACATGTGGGCACGAACATATATTGTAGGGCTGACAAACTTCCTTACACCTTAAAAAATCATACTTTCTCCTGATCTAAGCATCAGACTTTTTTTCTCTTTGCTGGTATCTTTACTCATCTATTCAGATTTTAAAAACTGCCCTATACACCTTTCACTGCTTTGCTCTCTACTTTTACTTTGATTTATGGTTTTCACTTCTGCTATCCAAATGTGAGTCAAAGTTGTACCTATGAAAACATTAAGAGAGACTAACAGACTCTTTCCTAAAGAGTCTCAAGTTTCTTCCAGCAGCTGGGTTCAGATTGGAGAAGAGAGAATGTGATGAAAGAAAATCAAGGTTGGTAAAACTAGCCGGCAGGAAACTCTTGGCTAGATTTTTAGTTTGTTGCATATGTACTTTTTACATTCTGGTGTTATAAGCCTAATTTATCCTTAAACTGTTGTTTTGGTAAAGTTCGTCAAAGGATCTGAGCTAAGTGTTGACTGACTGACAGCAATTGAAGGTCTGGGGCTTGAGCCATGCAGAGATTACTTTTGCCAAATGTTCCCAAAGATGGGTTGCTGGTTTTAGCCTGGATTCTAACAAGGCAGTGTGACTACATGTGTAGATTTTAGAGAACTTCACATTCTCAGTAACCTTGGGGAAGAAGTGTCTTTCAGGCTTTACAGTAGAAGGGCTGTTCCACGGTGCCTGGCACTGTGTTAAAACCTTTAATTCCTAAGAAGTAATTGTGGTCTTTCTCTGAAAAATTGGATGTTGGCCACTGGCCGATATCAGGTATGAGACTTATACTGAGATCAGGTATGGAACAATTGTCTGATCCTCTGTGGTATTCCAATTTTCCACTTTAGTATAAATTCTGTGATATTTAATAAGGTTTTTCAAAGTAAAAGAAAATAATTCCTCATGAATGTAAAAGGCAAGGATAATCTCTTAACAAAATCGAGTTTGTTTTCTTTGCTCCGCTTTACTCAAACAGTTTGCTGGGGCTGACAGATTACCATTACACATTGATTCTTCTCTATTATAAGCATTTTTTCTATTTTTGAATAAAAACCATATGTTTTTTAAAAATAATAATGGTCTTTTATTTACTTTGATATGGCACTGAAATTAAATGAAAACCAAAACCAATTATTTTCTTTTTCTTTTGAAAGAGGCAAATTTATTATGGGCATTCTGCTTGTTTTCTCATTATCTAAAACTGAACTTTACTTTTTGTTTTGTATACAAAGTTTTTTAAAATTTTAGAATAAGAGCTTTATCTGAGCTAATAATAAAAACATCCTCAATATGCAGAATATTAGCTTAACCCCAAAACTTAAAAATACTGTAAGGGTTGTTGTTTCTATTTTTCTTTTTTTTTGCCAGAGCAACCTTCTTAAGATTAAAAATTTGAAACTTAAATTTTCTTTTTAATTGCTAAATCGTTTAATCAACCAAAAAGCTTGGCAGTTGTGTTGTAATTGAAACATGATTGGGTAAGGACCAAGAAAAAAGTTTGAAATATCATTTAGAACTGAGAGGACTTAAAAAAAGTCCTCTCAGTTCTAAAAAGTCCTCTCAGCCCATGCATTTTGAAATGCATGGGCTGAGAATTGTCTCCTAAAAATATTGTTTTACTTTCTTGTAATCAGGTCTCAAATTTTTAAAAGGTGACTTGAAGTACTACACAGTTTGACTCTTCTTCTAATATCTTATTAAAAGAAAATCCTCCCCTAGTCTATTTTTTATTGTTATTTGGAGGCCATGCTGCTGCTTTCACAGGCTTACGTTGTCAGTTTGTGGGTTCTATGCCTTTATTTCCACTAAAATTACCCTCTATATTTTATTTCTGTATACATGTACAGAATATAGAGGTTTTTTTATAATAGTACTGAGAAAGATTCTGGGATGTACTGATCCCAAAGGATTTTATTATTGCTGTTCGAGCTGCTGTTGCTGTTCATTTGCTGGCAGGTCGTCCAGAAGGAACAGCAAGGAGATGACTCTGAATGGATCGCTTTAAACAGTATAGTCACAAAATTTATCAAATCCAGTGTTTTCAGAAAGTTTCTGTGTGATGGGCTTCTAATCATCTTATGTTAGATTTCAAATCCATACCCTAGCTTTGCTGCAATTGTTTTGAATCTATTAGCTTAAATTAACATGTTTTTAGGATGTTCTGTTCTAAAAGAAAATGCAAAGAAATTAAACCAGCTGTTGAGAAGTTTGTATCCTAAAGAGCATTCTGCATTCAGAGAACATGTTTTTCATCGTAAAATGCTGAATAGTTTACTGTTAGAGTCACAGTCATTTCTGTTTTCAGTTAATGATTGTTCAGTCAGATCATCTCTCTAAAATAACTCTGCCTGTTTTTTTAGGGAAGTGACATAAAGAAAGGGACTAGGTCAGTAATTAGGCTTGGGGTTGCCTGTAGGTGACTGCTCATGAATTGCAGGATATTCTTTGACCTTCATGTTGTGCATGGAGTTTTTTTATAGCTTCAAAAATAGCAGTTCCTCAGAATTTCTCTGTTCTATTTTGCTGTTGTTTCATATTTACTTTCAAAAATAACGCCAATTTTAAAATTGTCTGATTGATATAGTCAGACTGACCCTGGAAAATTGCAAGATTTTCAAGTATAATTGTTGATTACCAAATTACTTGGAAATATACGATAATTTCTGACATGTATATGCTGGAAGATGCAATGGAAAGTCATAAAATGACTCAATTTCCCCTATGCTGAAGGGGACTCTGCAGCCTGAGAGCCTTCAGCTATGAAGGGAACAGAAGGACCAATAGGTTCTTGTCTTAACCAAAGTTGGATAGCATGTCTGAAATACTCAGAACAGAATCAGTCTCATCTGCAGGGCATAATGTTTTCTTTAGCCTGTTTTAAACCATCCTTCTTTTTGTTAATAGATAAGGTATGAAATTAATGTGGCTTTTTAATCAGATGCCGATGTGAGTGTCTTGAAATATTTTAAAAAAGTGTAGTAGATGACTAATACGGCCTTATAGCCTGCCTCACATTCTGTCGTAGTAGGAACTCAAGGCATTTTTGCATAAGTAAATATTAGTTCCCATTACTCAAGTGGGAAATAATGTCTTTCTAATACAAAGAGATCATTTTCTCAAAGCTGCTTGGAAGGTTATTAATTCTGTTTATCAAGAATTTTCAAGCTCCCAGAAGTTTCAAACCAGATTTTACTCCTTGGAATATTCTGAATTAAATGTTTATATACATCCATTTTAATGGAACTTTTCTGATTTTAAATAGGTGGATATGAATTTAAGATAATCTGGAATGTAAAATGCTTCTGCAGCTTTCTTGTCTCTAGTGTAATTTATAGGAATTGGAGAGTTCCAAATATATAGGCTATTATGTTGAGTCACTGGATGTTCTGCAGTCAGTTTAAGGTGGGGTCAAAATGTATTCCCAAGGCAGTTAAGTAAGTGTTATTTTTCTCTGCTCTGGCTGTTCTAAGTCATGTGAAATTTTTTTAATGTTCCCACAATAAACGACATAAGATATTTTCTTACATCTGAGAACAAGCGGACTCTCTCCTTTGCTTTACCATGGGAATAATTTAAAGAAAGGTTTCTTTATCCTATTCAGGAAGCAAGCAGAAAGTTAAACAAAAGAAGTTCTGGGGTTCTTTTCCCAAGGACGAAACTTAATTTTAGGCTGGAAACGCTGATAAGCAAAAACATCAGCCTTTGAAAGAAGTCTCTTTTTCTTATAGTTTGAAAACACAGAGTTTTTCATAGAAAAATTTTAAAAGGGAGAAAAAACTTTTTAAACAAAAAGCCTTTAATTTGATTTGTGTTTCTTCAGCGTTTCACGTATTATTACTTTGGATCAGAGTTTAGCCTCTCTCTTTTTCTGATCTATTCTATCTTCTTAGATTGTGTTTTTCTAATACTGAAGTAATCGGAGCTCAATTTCTGGTTTGCACCCACGGTACATACAATTAATGTGATTTCCCTTTGCCTAGTCTCTCAACCTGAAATGGGGAAGTGGCTTTTCCCTTCTCCACAAGCTTCTCTTATCTTAAAAGAAGGGAGCCTATTTGTCTTTAAAAGACAAGTAGCAACTTAAATATCCTTTACATAAAATGCTGAGTCTAATCTCTATATTCATGTAAATTCCATGTTGAAGTTCATGCTAAGTGCTGAATTTGGGTCACATAGTCTTTTTGAAAAATAGATTGCAAAGCAAGGAGGATTTAAAATTAACCTTTGTGTGTCTTGATAGAGTTTAAGGATTAGAACTAGAATGGACAAATAAATATTAGGGGTTTTAGCTGTCTCTGTGCTTAGACTGGTTTCCTGTGCCTCATCTCCTGATTTATTATAGATGGTGCTAGTTTTGCTTTTATTGAGGGCAATGAAAGAGTTAAGGTTGACTTATACACTGAGCCCTTAACCAGCAAAGTGTTTTTCAGAGCATCAAATGATTTGCTTTGCCTCTATCACAAGTAGCAGGTTTATAGGGATTTATCAGCTCCCACCTCATTAGAGGCTGAGAGCTGGGTAGGATTTAGAAGCAAAACTTTGTTATCAGAGAGGACAAATGCAGAGCAGTAGGCAGAAACTTGCGTTGGTTCTCCCTGTCTCTCATTCCTTTCTAAGGATAACTAACTTAAATCCTTGTGGAGTCAAGGTCACCTGTTTCACAAAACATGTTTGCATCCACTAAACAGAAAAATAGTCTGACAAATGTAGCTGACCATAAAAAGCAACTTTAAAAATACAAATGAATATGTATTGAAACCACCAAACCCAGAACATCTCAGAACATGCTCAGAACACCTGTAGGTGATTGAGTTTGATTTAGATTTTATTTGCATCAGCTTTGCACTTGGTGGTCAGGAACCATTCCTCATTGCAAGGAACTACTGTCCAGTTTAAAACCTTAGCATGTTCATAATTCCCAAGGAATGTCAATGGCTGATCAAGTATTGTAAAGAGTAACCAGCAGGCTCTACAATTCCACACATGCACAGGTGTTTCTCTTAGTTAAGATTTTGAGTATTTATGATGCAAAGCAACAACCTTACTTGATCACATGTGAGTCCTGTATAGGCACCCTGACTATTAGCGTATATTTTCAGGGAACTGTCCCAGATTTTGTATCAACACTCAGTTTTGCTCTGTCTTTTGCAGGGAATTGGAATCCTTTTCAGTTTCCCTGTCTCCATTTTGTCTGTGTTTAAGACCAGCTGTGTCTCAGTGAACACAGTAACCAAGAGCAATAGTCTAGCTGTAGAATAGTGAGGGACTGGAACTGGTGATTGTCTCCTTCATGCAAATCTTCTTGGTTTATGCATTGTTATTCATCATAACAGTCTTCAACAGCTTGGCTGTGAATTGTTAATAGCTGACTGCAGAACGTGAAACATAAGCACCTCTTGGGTCAGGAGTTTTGCCCATTGTAGCATCATAATGTAATCCTATTTGAACTATGGATTTGGGGGTTTAATGCAAAGACATATTATATAAAAGATGGATAACTGAATCTCCAGTCTTTGCTCTTTAAGTGGAAAGTAAGATCTCTGTTGTAAGAATAGGTGTGAGGAATTATGCTGTGACTTGCATCCCGAGTGGACGGAGGCAGCCTAAATCCTGAAGAGGTATGGCTAGGGTTCATCTCTGTGCTTTGGGTTTCTTTGAACCTAGACTGGCTAGGCTTTGGGCAGATTTTGAGACACCTGACTCAATCCAAGGTGCGGTAAATTCTGGCTTCACTCCTCAGACCCGTCTAGGTAACTGTGTAGTTCCACGTAATTTATGTGAGGTGAAAAAGTGCAAGTTGGTTAATCCATATACCGGTACTGAAGATGTGAAAATATTTTGTGAAATACGTAATGAAACAACCATAGTTTGCATAGCCTCATTTTTGTGTCTCTAATCTCTGTAGATCTCTCTGAAATAATTTTTCCAAGCACTGACATTCCTTTCCATGGGAGGAGACAGCACTTTGGCTAAAATGGAAAAATACTGTTGCCAAGTTGGCTGGTTAGCTATTCAATTAATATAATCTTTGGTACTCAAAGACATATATCAGAAGTTGGTTGTCAAAACACCCTCTGAAAATTCCATGGATTTCAAGTGCTATCTGAGTGGCAGGTATAATCTCTTATTTTATTGTCATATGGATATAGAATTTGAATACCTGTGGTCTGAAAGTTATGTAGGGAATAATTCCTACTTATTTGTGGAAAATGAGAAAAAATGCACATATAAAAGCAAAATCTATGGAGGACAAAGGGTATTTCTAATAATATTTTTTCCCAGGTATCATATAAAAATACATTTTATAATAATACATTACATACATTATATAATAATATATAATACATACATCACCTGATAAATATATACTCTAATAAATTATTCTCTAATATTCATTATTTCATAGAATGTAACACTGCTGTGGTTGCAGGAGTGCTGCATGAAGTGCTGCAGCTTGAACTGGTATGTATATACATACATATATATATGTATAGTAGTAATTCATTTATATGTTTGTGTGTTTTGACCCGACTAAAGTAATGGGGGAAGGATTTTGCCTTCCGCAGAATTGCTGAATTTCTTCAGTACATTATGCATGAAAATCTTTCCGACTGTTAGCCTAGAAAGAGGTGTGGACCTGCCTAAATGAGCCAAACCTTCCTGCATCGGGTGGTTTGTTCAAATGTGTCGCTGGAGAATTTTGTCATAGTTGCTGACTCTGGTACATAGTGGGTAGTTAAGCCACAAGTAAACATTACAGCTTTACCTAAAGGATAGGCATGAATAGCCATTAGTTTCACAGGAAGGGAGGAAATTACCCTTTTCCTGATTGTCAGGTAGTTAAACGAGGTCTTTTCAGGGTGGATTTTAGTCGATGAGGTATTCAAACGGTGAGGACAAAGGAACAGTGAAGAATTACTTTTCTAAAAAAAAGACCGAACTGTAAACAACAGTAAGTAGTTGCTTTCTTGAGTTGTTCAGCTTAAATTAACCCTGAGAAAAACTAAATATCTTTTGTTTGACCTAATTTGCAAATTCGTGGTTTGTACAATTTAACTGAATTAGTGAACATTGATGGGATGTTGATTAGTGCTGAGATTATCTGCACATACTAATAGGCAACTTTATAAGATCCGGTGGATATAATTGTCAGAACTATCAGGCAATTGATGGCAATCCAGATAAATTAAAAGTTACTTTTGGTTTTTTGATTGCTTTGTAATTTGTGCTTTGGTTAGTCCTAGTAAAGCATTTCTGAAAGTTTTTGCCCTGTATATATTTTTTCCATACATCCTCTGCTTTTGTTTTGTTTTCTAGGGTTAAAAAGCCCCCAAAGAATCAGAAGTGCTTTTAAAAGTAACTTGCTTTTCAATAGACCCAGTTTATTTGCTGCTGGACGACCCCAAGTCTATTATCTGTATGTAAATCCTCTCATTTGTTCTTTTGCATCAGGTATAAAGTAGTATTTCCCTGCTTTGCAAGCTCCACGTGCACTGTATGCTCATGAATGCATGTCCCTCTTCAGAGCTCTCTGGCATATTGCAGTAGTTAATGTAGAGTAAAAATTCCAGGACTTTGATAACTTACCCAGTTGAAAAAGCACAAATAACATGGCAAAATAAAATAGAACTTCCAAATAGAGAAAGGAGAAGACATGAAAGTAAACAAGGTGGTTTTTTTATTCACTAATTTTCTTCCAAGCATATAACTTTCACAAAATTATCTGAAAAGATCACACTCAAATGATGTCAATGGTTAATGAGTTGCACAAAAGTGTATATTAAAAAGCCATGTAATTTGTGATTCACCATTCCAGTTTCACTGTGTCTGAGCATAGAAAGAACTAAAATAATGAAAGATTTAGAGCCTAAGCTTACATTCTTCAGGGGTTTAAGATTTCCCCTGTGGTTAATCAAAACTATATATGACTAGAATGCTGTATTTAGATCTAAACAGAAAACAAGCAGAACTAAATCCTTTCAGATTGAATGCAATTTTGTCTGTAAAATTCTGTTCTCTTTTTTTTCCTCCCAGGTATGTTACTATGCTGGTTATACTGTGCAAATTGGGTAACTGCTCATCAAAGCAAAAGTCCTTTTCAATGGAAGAGGAGCAAATGCAGATAGCACAGAGAGGTAGAAAATTGTTTTTAATGCAGTAATCTGCTATTCTTGAAAAAAAAAATCCTTTTTCCTATGAAAACTTTCCTCTGCAAAATGACTTCTGGTCCCTTAGCATTTGTTATTTCATATTTGGTGCAGTGGTAAGGAAGGGTGAGGAAAATTGCTATGCGGGGTTTAATCCTCCCTTGGTTCTGAAAGATGGAAGAGCTGAGGTATCAACACCACTATATGTTAGAGTAGTCACAAACCTGCTTTAGTTTATGGTTAAGGAAGCAGCTCTTTAAGGACAATTCCTCACTACCCCAAACTGCGAGAATCCTTTGCACTCTCCAGAAAGCTCACTGAGGAGGTGAAAAGCATTTGGCAAATTGTGAGTGTTTGCTGGAGTTTTTAATCTTTTTTTGTGGATCGTGTCTAGGGTTTATCTACCCAGTAATTTCCTCTTTCCTCCTGCTAAAATAGTACCGAGCAAACCTTTGAATTAACTGCCTTACAATAACTAGATTTGGCAAAGTATCTAGAGAGACAAGGACTCACGTGCCATTACAGGCAAAAAACCCCTCAGCAGATCTGCTGTTAAACGGTGCCTGCATTTACCCTATCCCAGTATTTACAACAGAAGATAATTACTGTTAAAAGAGCTTTTATTAGTGAAGATTCACCAATCAGTTACCTAGAGAAAACAGGAAATCTTTAAAAGGCAAGAAATAAACAAGTGGGGTGCTTTCCTCAGGCAACAGCCTCTGTTTGTCTCCATATATTCACAGGAATCCTGCTCCCCCATCCTTTCCTCGGGGTCCAGGGGCTCTGTGCATAATCCCCATCCTCCTTCCATGGAATTAGAGGCTTTCCCACTCGTGTGCAATGTACATGTATAACTTTAAATACTTTCAATATTTAGAGTCCTATTGGCAGAACAAGAAGAACTGTCATGGAGGAAAGACAAAGAAGACTAGTTTTGCTAGAAGGAGTTTTTGGTTCCTGTTAAGAGATCTGTGGTCTGTGAACCTAAAGAGAATTGCTTAAGAACTGATAGCCTTGCTAAGCAGATGCTGAAATCCCGGTTTAGCTGATCTCACTAAGCACTGCACTCTTCTGTGGGGGTTTTTTTTGATGGTTGGTTGGTTTTTTGGAGTTGTTTTCTTTCTAATTTTTCACTGGAATCAATGCATTTGATATCTGGAAAATTTGGCCTTGACTAGCTTCATTCAGTGTGGAACATGTTACATGTTTTGCATTAGTGACAGAGGAGTACCACTGTGAGATTATTGCTTCCACTGGCAGGGTAGACTGACAGATGCTTAGCTGATTTAAAATGGTGTGATGAGTGTGGTGCCATCAGAGTCAGGTAAGCTATGGTAGGTGGATACTAGTGGAATAATATTTACATTTTACTGACTGAGAAATTGAGCGACATGGACATCATGAGGCCTGGCCATAAAAACTCATCAGGCTCTTCATGGAACTGGGAATCAGGCCCAGTCACCTAAAATCCAGTTCAAATTCCTGACCAATGTTATACTATCTGACAGAGAGAGTCACTAATTAGTGTTTTGAGGAGCTTACTTCTCTCTTACACACAAAAGGAGATTAATCTACTAAACCTAAATACCAAATGAATGTAGCACACTGTCCAGTTACAAAATGATGCTTTCAGGGTGACTTTTTAAACATCTTTCAGCTCATTCAACATTATTTTCTATAAGCCAGACTGCTTACAAAGAAATACTGTTCAACCTCTTCTCTGCAGAACAAAAAGCAGCCCACAACTGTAAGGTCTCTTTCCATTCATCAGCCACCACATCTGTTGCTTGCTTGGACACTGACCAAAATGATTCATTCACATGTCTAACATTTATTTTTGGTGAAATACTGGGATTATACAGCATGGCAATATTTCAAAAATGGGTCTAGAAAACCAAGGGAAGTTGGAAACAACTTCCTCAGCTGAAAACAAACACGGCGTTATATCATTCTGCAGCTTTATTAGAAGGAAGGCAGTAGCCAAGTGAAGCAGCTGGAATCACAACTGAAGTCACTCCGAACTCTGCAGATCATTTCAGTCTTCCTTCTGCTCCAGAGCTCACATCCCTGATTTACAGTGCCTTTTGTTTCAAAGAACTAAGCAAGGTAGGTCAAACTCTCTTATGTTTAAAATCTTTCTCTCCCTTCCTTTCTAAGTAATGTGTCTCTACAGCTGCAACAACACTTGCAGGCAAATGCTGTAAGGTGCTATAGCATATACTGGCTAAAAGAGCTTCTTGGAAGAAAGAATGCAGTACTCATTTACTTCAAAGATTACTTTGAATCACCCCAGCACCAAGAAAAGATATGAAAGTGTGCATTAATTTAATTTTTAATAACTTTTGAATATGTTAACATGCACTTCAAGGAGTTTTATCCTGTCAGAGAATGGTAAGTGGCCTTGACTTAAATCTCTTTCTCCCCTCCATGTCCCCTAGTGTGTTGGTTTTAATTTTTTTGTTTGCTTAGAGATAGTGTGTCTTCTATAGCTACAGCAATTTCTAGTATTATTAGTTAAAAATACATCAGTTCTGATCTGTACAGATTCTAGAACAGAAACTGGAAATCATTTCAACTTGAACAGCAGATTAACGAAACAGTTCTGAAGAATTATAGTTCTGCAGAATTAAATAAGGTTTCTGTGATCTCAGCTGGAAAGCGTGTGTTTTCCCTAACCATTGTGGAATAAGGTAGGATATGTATCTACGTTTCATTAAGTGTATTGGAACTTGTTTCCTAGAAGTGACAGTAAGATTTGAAACCTTATGTACTGCCACACAATGAGACAGGAATAGATTCCACCTCCTATTCACACTTAGTGATAACAGCATCATTGTCACCTGTTGTCTTTCTAAATGCGATCTTGCAAGCCAAACAATATCCCAGACCTGTTCTTGTGGATTTACAGGACATATATGCATTGAACATTGTCTGTGAATTAAAACACAGCTGAATAAAATTGTATCACTGAATAATATAAAATGCTTACTAATTCATAGTTAAGGACAAGAGATTGAGTAAGGGTATGTCGAGGTAAAGTAGTTTGTCAGAGCAGATCTGCAGAAACTGATTTCAGGATTAATTTACTTATGGTAGCTTGCTTTCACTATCATCTTTCACTATCCTCATATTATTGTCCTGCCACAGCTGAACTGGGAAATGGAAATACTTTTATAACCCAATTTACTTTTGTTTAATGCCACTGCAACTTCTGGCCAAATTTAAAACATTATCAGCAACTCTTGCCAGGCAGACAGGATAGAAGTCCTATCAAGTTTACTTCAGTCCTATCGATTTTTTATGTGCCATGAGTCCACTTCTGTTGAACTGTAAATCTCTTTGAGTGTGGCACAGTGGAAGTTATTTGACTCTGGAGGATGAATTTATGGTTTGGATTCTCTAGTTGCCTTTGTGGAAAAGGATCATAAGTCAGGGAAGGTCTGTATAAGGATTCCTAGGCAGGATCTGATTACAGATTTTTACTGCATGGGTGAGGGCATAGGAAAAGTGTTGATCAAAATAATGCAATTTCTATGTACTGTACATTATACATTCTTTCTTTTAATTTTAAGAATTTCTTTTTCTGCTGACAACCAAATGAGCAACTTCTGAAATGCTTTCATTTGTCTTTATTTCTGACAGATTGATTCAAGAGGAAAATTTATATGTTTCCTAATAAGCCAGTTGCCTTAAAGACTTTTCTTCTCCTTGTGTTTTTTAAGACATTTGAAGTTTGTGATCTGTTATTAGATATTAATTTTGTATTAGTAACTCTGCTATTCCAAGCACTAAGCAGCAGCTAAGTTTCCAAGGGATTGTAATCTATTGAATGGTCTTATTATTTGCTTATTTATTTACTTAGTCTTATGGAATGTGCCAGCAGTTCAGCTGTCTCTTACTGTGGTGGCTGGTTGTCTGGCTAATTTGCACTCATTGTTTCTGATAATGGTTTAATTTGTGTTCATTCAGTCTAAAGCTAGCAGTTTCACAACAGTGCAGGGCTCTGTTGTGGCTGGCTTTGCACAGGAGAGCTGACTGTGAGGAACAGTTTCTCGTGGCCTTTTAGCAGAAGAAAAGGATTGCTGTGACTGGGGAAGGCAGTGTCCAAGAGACATTGGCTCTAGAAGGGGAGATGCCATCATGCAGAGGTGAACTCTCACACTTGCTTTTGCTTTTACGGTGTGCTTGAAGCTCCTGAGACAAAAAGAAGAAGTTTTGTGTCCTCAAAGATAGCATGTAATACTTCCAGGGGAGTTCAGCTACTTCTGTGCTCTTTGTATCTTCAGTATGTTCCAGAGGCTGAGGACCTTAAAGCAGGAGCGTATTAGCCCATGGCTGCTTTTTTCCAAAGGGAATTTCTGCTGGCTTGTTGCAGCTCTCTTATACCTGGCCCACCATTTTGCTGCAATTCTTCAGATGAGCTGAACAGACCTGCTGCAGATAAATTAATTTTTCATTACTGGTCTCAGAGGGAAGCTGACAAAACTCATTGCTGCAAGTTAGGTTTGCTTGCAAGGGTTATCTGCAAAGGCCAGCACTGTAGAAGTCTCCAGTTCTTGCCAGGGACATTAGATAGCAAAAAGTTTGTAGTGTTCCCATACTTCTGTTCCTCTACCCAGGCTCTCTTGTCCTTTTTTGATATTTCTTGAAGGATGTATTTCAAGAATCACAAGGCACAAGTACTAAGAACCAGCATCTTCTCCCTCTATCCACAGAAGATATTTGCCTCTATTCTTTGGCAAGTTCTGAATTCTGCTTCCAACTCTACCTTCAAATTTACTGTTTGGCTTTGGGCAAGATACGTCTCTTCCTTTCCCTACTCTTCTTGTATCTCTTTATTCTGTTTAATTATAAACAAAGCAGGAATTGTCTTTCGTTATGTGCTTATAGTGCCTAGATCCAGTGAGGCTTTGATCTCAAAGACTACGGCCTTTGGGTACTTTCCAAACATAAAATACTTGCTTCTTTCAGCAAGTGTGAGCCTGGCACACAAGTTTCATTCCCTTCTGAGGCCTCCTAGAGGAGAGAAAGAAAGTGATGTAAGTAGTAAGGAGCAGTAAGTCCTGTACAGTCAATGTAATTCCACTTTCTGTACTCCCGTCTCTTCTTTCTAGTGATCCCCTTTTAATGACCTTCAGCCCCACATCCTTTTAATGAGATATTTTGAGAATGTTAAGAACCATTGCCCATTTAAGAAACCTGAGTAATGTTAACTGAGGGTGTTGCACCAGATCTGGTGGAGTCAAGTGAGAAGTGATTTGCAAAGGTAATATGGGAAGCCTGTAAAACCAGTATTTCCAAGCTCCTAATTTAACACCTTAATCATAGGTGCCATCTACTCCTCTCAGTGCTAGGGAGTGTTCCCAGTGCCATGTTAGGGAGATAGATAAATATCCAGTCCTGAAACTGTGTTTAGCAACATGAATTTTTCAGTTTTGCAGGAATAAAGGCAGTACTTATTATAGACTTGCTCTTAAAGTAAAAAAATAGTTACCTTTGTATGAGTAGGAATATTAGAACACTGATACAGAAGTAGACACCCTTAATCTACTGTACACAGTGATCCTAGTGTATTAACTGTGAGGACATAATAAAGTATGTTATCCAAAACATTCCAGCTGATAAGATATGTACTAGGAGTATTTTGGAATTGCATGTTCTGATATACCCATGCAAGAGTATGTGTCAAGAGTAATATAAGCATAGTAATATTACATTTATGCTAGAAGAAGCTGCTGGTGTATACTAATGAGGGGTAGAATAAACCTAGGGAAACAGAGATCAATTTAAAGGGCAGTACACAACCAAGCATATGGTAATAAGTGACTAGGAAATTAATCTGTGAAATTGAATAGGGTATAAGAAGGCATATTAGAGGAATGAGTTGTAGTGCTAGTTTTCTTTGGGTTTATTTCTTAACTCTTCTTGTTAAAAAACCTGTGAATATAGTAGATTGTAATCTATTTTTTATCTGTTATTTGATAGGTATTTTGTATCTTGCTGGAGTGAGTGTTACTCTGGATTTTTTCTGTAATGACGTCTTGTTACCTTGCAATACCTTTAGAATGGCTGTTGTCTAACATATGGTTAATTGGCCTTAATTAGTCTGCTGAGGCAACTGCAGAAAAAAATCTCTGCATTTACTCTGTATCTACTCTCACTTTGCTACTTTTTATTAGGAGGGAGTTATGATTAAAGCATTTGTTTGTTGAAACAGTGCAACCATTTAAAAAACATGCTCAGAGCTTCATGATCATGTAATGATCACATGAATGCTAGTCAAAATATTCTTTCATCACAAATATACGAAACAGTAGCAAAGTAAAAATTCCAAGTAATTTTTGCATGAAAGCCTTAAAAAGCCATAATTAATTAGAAACACAGGCATTCATTATCCCATCAATCCAGTCACTGTGAAGCTGAGGCACTTACATTTTTTAAATCAGATATCTCCTTTGCTCAAGGTGTGTAGTTATTGTGGTGGCTTGAATCCAAAGAAAATACTGCTGGCGTTTGAGGAGGAATAGAAAACACGTGAAGCTTCAATGGGACAATACTTGATTAGTGTGTTACCTCATGGCCAATAGGGTACCTGGTGTACCTGCTGGGCTCTGCCATCTGAGAGCCGTGCTTGGTGGCTCTGAGGTATGTCCTGGGACTGCAGGCATAGGGCAGGGGGTGTGACAAGCAAGTGGTGGAAATCCAGGTTTCTTTTCCATGCAGAGAAAACAGATTGGAAGCCGTAAGGGCTGCCCAGGTAAGCGCTGTCTTCCTCCACCACAATGGACATTCTGGCTCCAAAGGGAGCCTCCCTTCAGGAAGGGGAAGGTCTCCCAGGGGTGAAGCCGTGGTTTCTTCGCTTCACCATGAGAGAAGGGACAGTGCTAAGTTTGAGGAAGGAGGATAGGACTGTGGTTGAACCACTAGGCAGGGACTCCAGATTTAGCACTTGGTTTGATCAGAGACTTCCTGTAGGTCATTCTCAGCGTTCTCCAGTAAACCAGACTGATGATACTTCTCACTTGAACCTCATTTCACTAGGGGTTATGTATACTGAAGCATTATGACTGGTTATGTAAATACTTTGCCAGTGCTGACACATACAATGCATAAGACAATTTTTAAGTCTCAAGTGGCAATGTTTAGCTAAATGTCTTTTTTTTTTGTAAGAATATTAGAATTTTTTTCTCTAAAAATGCTGCTACTTTTAAGTGTTTCACAGATAGGACCAGTCATTTTCCTGACTCTGATGTACAATTTTGGTGGTTACGTGATTTGCAGTGGCTAAAGCAACACCTCACATTCCAAAGGAATATTAAAAAATATATTTTTACTTTTAGTTGTATTAACAGAAGGGAATAAGAGCAGAAACAACTGCTAACTATGGAGTTATCAAGTGCCCTCCCCTTCGCCAGCGCATATCCTGGGGACATCTAGGTTTCTTTGTCGTCTTTGGGAATGGAAGACTTGGTGCTTGGGATCAGCATGAAAATAAGTCAGTTTTGATGATGCGCAGTTGCTGGTTGCAGACATTTGTCAGGTACCTGATTGCGGAAATGGTACACTGCTCAACTGCAGCCGTTGTCTGGAAGATATTTTATATTCAGGCCAGAACCACTGTGATTCTTTTCCTACTACAGCAGCTTGATTGAGCCATGAGGTTGGATTTTCCATTTTTTGTTTCACATTTCTGTGTCAGCAAAACTGCCAGTCTGAAATCATAGCTTTACCTGTCCTGACTGAGTCTGTGCTGTATGGGTTTGTTAATCCTGCTGTAACACACACACTGTAAAATGTTATCAGGCTACTATCTGGTCAAATGACTTCAATACCACGGATGAGGTGGTGTGTTATGACTAACAGGGTCATGTTTGGCCTTGCTCAAAGAAAGTTGGTTTTGGCCTAAGTTTTGGGAGATGTCTAGCTGGTACATTGCAAACACATTTCTAACACTGCTTCACTGAGAGACATGATGGAGAGTGATTGTTATTTGCATTCCTTTCTTATCTGCTAGGACAAATACATCTATATTGTGGCTCAAAAATGTTTCCAGTCACATATCATGTCTGTGGTGACCCGTTCTAGTTATTGAATTCAGGATGACATATGAAGTAATTAGGTTACCATATATCTAATGACCATTAAAAGGATAGTCAAAAGACAGTTGTTTGTGTGTCTGTGAAAGAGAAAATATAGACACAAGCCTTGATCCTGCCTTTGTGTATACTAGTTTAAAATGCTTGTTGCCTAGTAGCTTTGTCTGCAGGGCCAACTATAGGCTTAAACTGTAGCATAAGCTAGAATTTAATTTTGGTGTATGAGTGTATCAGGCACCTCCTGCTATAGGAATGTTTCTGCATGGGGCCAAGTGGTTATCTTGGCTTTGTCCTTTTGAGGGAGGAATATGAGTCTATGACAGTCTGTAATTTCATCAGTATTCCTTGTTGTGTTTTAGAGTCTATCCTATGTCTTTGTAAAATGCTTGCCAGAAATACATATGTATCTCTAGGGAATTTGCTCAGCCTTCTGAGTTTTGAACTTTACAGATAAACTACCAGGTGAATTTCATGTTCATGTTTTTGAAGCTAGATAAGTTCAAAATTTGTCACCTCAAAAGTTCCAAGAATAAATTATGAGGGCTTTTGACTGAATTCAATACCTGGACAAACTTGCTGACACACAGTATGACAAGCAGGCTCTAGGTGACCTTTTGTGAAACTAGTTGTTCTCCAACTTTTGACTCTTGCAAATGACAGAAGTTGAAGTGATGCAAGCAAATAAGCTTTCCTTTAGCCACAGATAATACACATGGAATGTGATGTGCTCATGATTGTTCAAAAAGACATTGATAAGAGGGTTTGTGTAATATCTTCTCTATGAGCTGAACTGTTGAGACAGCCAACTCTCCAAACCATAATTTTCCTAGTAAGTCGGGACCCACTATTGTGACCTCTGAAACCAATTTAGCTGGCCAGAGGCTCTAAACACTGTTTATCACACTGAAAAAATAGTTTTGGGGACTACCACTCAAATATTTGTGCTAACTTTTAACTAACATAGACAATGAATAAACTCTGACCTTTCTGTAAAATTCAGAAGTAGTAAGGACCAAATGTGAGAGAGGGGTTGTGTGGGCTGAGCCTGAATATGTGATATAGACTGCCAGTGTAATTCAGTTAGGTCCTAACTTGTGTGGTGCCCAGGGAACTTCGAACCCCCAGGAAGACTGCTTCCAGTGAAGGGAATGGAAATTGTACCCTTTTTTTTGTTTTCTTCTATTTTAGGCTTGAAATCCGATGTAATTTAATTCCAAAGCCATTCCACTGACCTCAGGGCTGAGGTGTGGAGAGGTCAAACGACTTCCCCTGGTCAAACAGGATCCATGTGCCATAGCCATGAATAGATTCCAAAGTACTGGTCCCATGTCATGACTGTAAGGCCATTCTTAGTGTGCCAAGAGCTGTTCTATTTTAGATAGATCCAATAGTTTGTCCAAGTTGTCATTATGGCTTAACTATAACAGTGGCAGAGGACACGAACTCTAGGTACTTTTAGTAGAAAGCTATGAATATGCCAACTGAGATCCAAGTCTGTAATTCCCTGCTGAAATTCAGAGACAGTTCATTCAACACGTGGTTCTGTGGCTTTGTGTTTTAGAAATATTTCCTGATGATCTGTATTTCTTGATAATTCTGCTTTCTGCACCATGATCTAAAAGCACAAAGTGCCATCCTGTGATATTCTTATGAAGTCCTTTAGTAATTAACTTCTGTTTTATGGAAGAGGACAGGAAATGAAACCTCCTGGTCAACTATTTTCATAATTAAGCAACTGAATCAAGGAGGCTCAGTTTTCAGAGCTGCTTGTGGCTCAGCAAACAGGAACGGACTCGTCGAGCAACTGCTGAGCATACACTTTACACAGTGTTTGCTATTTAAAATAAAATTTAAAAAAAAGAACAGGATGAAGTCTAAACGTGGTTATATTAATCCATATGCAATGGAACACTGTTCTGTAACCTGTGGCTGCTCCCAAGGCTTATTGGCAGGCCTCTAACCGCACTTTCCTGTTTATTGAAAAATGTTTTCCATGCACTGGCTCCCCAGACCGGCAGACACTGAGCCAGTGAACTGCACCAAACCTCCCTTACCCTTTCTAGCAGTTGTCTTAGAGCAAAGCAGAAACTGTATTGTTTTTCCTACTGAGCCTCAGTTTGCAAACAGGTTCCTGAGAATTTTTCCAGCTTGGAAAGTAAGCCATTTGTCAAAGATCGTCCAGGAAATTAGTCAGAATAAGGAATACAATTAGATTTCTTCACAAGACCTAGACTTGGACTGCGAGACAGTTCTGACTCTGGAAATTTATTAATTTCAGAGTCATGTATGAAGAGATAGTGTGTTTCAAGACCACAGAAAAACATCCTTGATGAATTATGGTTACTGGAAAAAATCTGTGTCCTCATTGCTGTAAACCAGTATAACTCCACTGACAATCACTTACTGCTTATCTTTTTTCAGGACCGGGTTTAACACCTTGAGTCCTGCTATAGAAGTGCTTCATATATGTCAGTGTCAGAAGAGTTTCTGGGCTTTGCAAATGTAATTGGCAGTCTCTGCTGAGCCCTAGCCATGGAGTCTAATTTCAGCATCTGTGCACTGGGAGCAGTGGTAAACAGTGTTCCTTCTGCTTTTTTACTCCCACTGCTAAAGAGTCACGGCTTTGAAGACTTGAGTTAGAGATGAGGAAGAATGTAAGCTTGGAAAAATAATTGCATTCTAAAGGTGTGCTCTTTCAATGCGGTTTTAAACTACAGGAGGCTTGGGAAATATTTGGCATTTATTTAGGTATGTGTTTTTTCTCCTGCTATACATCATCTTTAAAATGCTAAATGTAAAATTAACATTCTTGGGCAGTAGGCAAATCTTTATCATTGTCATTATAGTTGGATTTTTTTTTTGTTTAGTTGAATAAATTTGATTTGAAAGTATAGTTTCTTGTATAGGCAAACCCACTTAAAAATCCAGTTATTAACCTGACTGTCCTCTGAAACTGTCCAAATGTAATGCTCCAGATGTTAGTGGTACTGCTCCATGTTTATACTCTTCTCTCAGCAGCTGTTAAGCTATTTGAAAAAATTACTCAGATGGGTGGTAGTGGTATTTGATGCAGAATCCACACCCAAGGGGCATGTAATTACATAAATGCAGCCCAATAAGTATCATTTATCAGGACAGCAAACTAAATAACATTCCTTCAGCCTGATGTAAATCACAAATGCTATCACAGCCTCTTGACAGAACAGGCTGTGCTGACTCTTACTACATATTTTTTTAATCAAGAGATATAAAATTACACAACCTTTTTTTTCCTTCCTTGTCTATCCATCTACAAATGAGAAGTCTAATCCTGCTAATGCGTGTGCACATGCGTAGCTTCACTGGTGTGAGTAATCTTCTCAAACCGAGTGAGTTACTTTTTGGAGGAAAGGTGAGTACATGAATACAAGTTTGCAGATGTGGTTGTGCAGGCAGTGTGCTCTGGAGACTGCTCTCCTGTTGTCCTTAGCGTGCTATAATTAATGGAATTACAGGAATGCAGGGCCGAGTTCCAAAGGCGCGGGCTGAATTTTGGTTTCGGAAGGGAGATAGCACTCAGAAATTTAGCGGTAAGATAATTCATGGCACAGCTAATTGGCTGCTCTCAGGCACAGGTCTTCAGTGCAGCTGAGTCTGGCCAAACAATTCAGCTTTAAATGATGACAGAGTTTAGCAGAATAATTGTTTAGATCATTGCAGATACTTTTGTCTGACTGTGGCCACCTGTGATGTGCTGCAGCTTTGTCTATACTGCAAAGTAAACACTGTGAAATAATACTGTGAAATAACTTCTGACTGCTTTTCTTTTGGTTGTTCAGAGTCTGTTTCCTGTCTGTTTTCCCATTAATTTTTTTCTTCCCTCCGTTTTGGTTTATATTCCACTTTCCCCTCCCCCTCCCCTTCCCTCCCACCCACAGAAAAAATTTCTATGTGAAAAATCATGTTGTACTTGTAAGTTCCAGAAGCTTTTGCAAGAGAAGAAAACGGAGAAAATTCTGTAATTATGTCTTTACCAAAAAAAAAAAAAGAGACACACAAATAGTTTCGTTTATAGCTCTTACAGTGTGTTTTATGTTCATGGGAAGCTTTATTTTCTTTTATCTACTACCTGTTTCTCAGCTCACTAGTGGAAGAATACCACAATTGTATGTATTATCCCTGTAATATTTTCTGTATGTTTCCTTCTCTACATCCTTTGCTGTGTTAAGGAAATCCAATACGTTAAATGTGCCTGAAAATCATTATTTCTTGATACAAAGACATACATGAAAGAGATTAATAAACCCATGAACTTTTAGTTGCTGGAGAAATTGCTGTCTGTCATTTTGTTAACTGTAATTTGAGGAAGGGGTGGTGGGTGTAATTTTATAAAAGATGGCTTCCTGGCATTTTTAGTGAACTTTTTTCCCTACATAGATACCCGATGCTCCTCTGATTTTAGGCAGACGTAATCCATAAAACTTGCTTCACATAGGAACAGAGCACTAAAGTATGAAACCTAACCAGAAAGGAATAGCAAAATCATACTTCAGTAAAACTTTGCATCTGCTCTCCTAGAAATTTATCAGTGATACTGTTCTCAGTGCTGTCTGTTAAGAAATTAGTGTAAGGAAAACAGTTCTTGAAGATTTCAGAGCTGTTTTGATTAGAATATTTCTTGAAATGCCTGTGACCAAAATTCTTCATGGGCTTTGTGCTAGCAACTAATAGATAAAAGGTGTTAGATATGCCAAACTAAGGCAATGTTTATGGTTTATGACCAAGAACTTGAAAGAATTGCAGTTTACTATTTACAGTGCAGTAAAACATTTCTCCTTTGACCATTTCATTTCTTTTCTTCCCCAGAAAGTCACTCTGCAACATGACATTTGAAGATTTTGACAACTACTCTTATTTCTACGATCTGTCTGAAGAAGATGAGTCACCTCAGTCCTCCCTCAGCATTGCCCATATTATTTCCCTTTTCTTTTACAGTGTGGCATTTCTGCTGGGAGTGCCAGGTAATGCCATTGTGATCTGGTTTATGGGCTTTAAGTGGGATAAATCTGTTTCCACGCTCTGGTTCCTGAATCTGGCCATTGCAGATTTCATTTTTGTTCTCTTCCTGCCCCTCTATATTACATATGTGGCAATGGGCTTCCACTGGCCTTTTGGGAAGTGGCTGTGCAAAATGAACTCATTCATTGCACTACTTAATATGTTTGCCAGTGTCTTCTTCCTGACATTCATCAGCCTTGACCGCTACATCCGCCTTGTCCACCCAGTCTTCTCCTACAAGTACAGGACTGTAAAGAACACCCTCGTTCTGAGTGGGATCATTTGGATGTCAGCTGCAATTATTGGTGGCCCTGCCTTATACTTTAGAGATACAGCTACAGTTCTCAACAATGTCACCATTTGCTACAACAACTTCCATGTGCATGACAGAGAACTTATTTTGCTGACACATCACATTCTCATTTGGGTGAGGCTTGCGTTTGGTTACCTCTTTCCTTTGGTGACCATGGTTATTTGCTACTCACTGCTGATTGTCAAAGTGAAGAGGAGAACTGTATTGACTTCTAGCAGGCTTTTCTGGACCATCATTGCTGTAGTTGTAGCTTTTTTTGTCTGCTGGACACCATATCATATATTCAGCATTGTGGAGCTGTCTGCTCACCACGATGAGAACTTGCATGACTTACTACAGGATGGCATTCCACTCTCCACTGGCCTTGGTTTCATCAACAGTTGCCTCAACCCAATCCTCTACGTTCTGATTAGCAAAAAGTTCCAAGCCCAGGTCAAGAGCACGGTCTCAGAGGTGCTGAAGCTGGCCTTGTGGGAGGTGAGCCGCTCGGGAACGGTCAGCGAGCAGCTGTGGAGCTCAGACAACGTGCCTGTGCACTACTGTGAAACTGCCCAGTGACTGCTCTTGTCTCCAGCTCTCTCCAAAAGAGCTGACAGGAGATTTGGAGGTGTTCTTGACTTCACATCTGCCAGTCAGATGTGTATCTTTGCATATACAGTTTTCTGTAAACAGCTGGCTTAATTGCACTTGCTGCTTTAATTGAAAGGTTTTTAGAGGATACAAGATTTGAATCTGTGTCCTTGCAATGCACATACAGCCTGAACTGAAAGTTATCAGCATACGTGGAATTACTCTAACTGGGCTTTTGATGAGGAATTTTGTTGTAATCCTGTTGTTCTGCTGTGGTTCCATTCCTCATTGATATCAAAAGAACACATAATAAAAATATTCCTCCTTGCCATTGCTGATACCACTCTTAATTGAGGTATTCTCATCCAAGAGGTTGTGGCCATACGTCACTGGGTCATGAGTCTCCTGATTGCCTACTACTGCCTCAAGGAGGAATCCCCTGGCTACAGCCCACCTAAGTGAAGCTATCAGTGGCTCCACACTGCAGCTGGAGAAGAATCCCAAGACAGAGAATACTGAATTGCTGCCTTCTATTGTCAAAAAAGAAAAATATGGAAATAAAGAGCACCGGGAGAAGACAGGTTTTATCTTATACTCAAAACTAAGACAGGAGACCCTGTGTTTTCTGGTCACTTATTGTGTTTTTATCACCAGCTGAGTGCAAAATACTGAACAGATGTTTCATATAGGTATTAGGCTCATTCAAAATGTGCAAAGAATTAGTGAAAATATTTCTTACAGCTTCTGTGCCACACTTCTTTTTCTATGTTTAAAATTTTAGTCCTACAGAGGTTTAAAACTATTGATTGCTCTTTATTGCTCTTTCAAGCAAAGATACAGAAATAACATAACATTTTGTTTGCCTTAATGTCAAACTTAAAAAAATGGGTGGAGTGAATTCATCAGTATTCTGTTACAAGTCTGTAGCCAAATTCGGACTTCTTTTCCTAATAAGAGGCAAGACAGTTCATCCAGGAAATGGAGTCCACTGCCGTAAGAAAGATGAAGTAGTCCCAGTTATGCTGTATTCTGTTCCAACTTGTTGCTTGCTGCAGAATCACACAGGCACCAATGCAAATATACATATATATATGTATGCTATGTGGAGTGAACCAATTTCTGATGCAATACCACTTAATTAAAAAGTTGAATGTGGGACAAAACTCCACTGAAAGTAAAAGCATAGAGCTTTGGGTAAATTTGAACTGTTTTTTCTTAGTTATTGGCCTATGCATATAGAATAAAACTACCTTTCAGATAATTTACCTAGTTTATATGGCCTGCCAACACATAGTAGCATTGATGCTGTAATTGAGACCTTATATGTAAATAGATTTGCTTTTGTATAAAATATATATATGTATGCATGAGCACATCCACTATTGGTAGCTTCGCAAATAGAAACAGTCTGACTGTGGTCTGTAACTCTTTCTTTGGGCTCTGGTTTCAGAGTCTGAGAGAGTCAGGCAGGATCAGTGGAATTTCAGTGTATTTCCCTTTGGGCTGGAAAGCTGGTAAGCAGCATTCTTCCTTTGAATCATTTGCTGCCTGGTACATAGTTTCTCATCATAGTATTTCAGGACAGTGCTGCTGAATGTGCCTAAATTGAACATTTTGCAGTTTTTCTTCACATGTTCCCTGACATCTTTCTAAGAATGATGTACTCTCCTGACTGTAGTCCAAGTGAAGTAATAAAATTTTGTTGTTTCCAAAGAGTGTGTTCATTTGCTTTTCTCAGCAGTAATTTGTGGTGACTGGCTTTTCTTAAAACAGCTCCTTCCCAAAGATGTTGGAAGGTGCAATCAAGCCCTGTCCCTTTCTGCTCTGGGATTTAAGGTTCGTGTCAACTTTCTTCAGCTGTGTGCACACACGTTCCTATATACAGCACAGAGTCTGATTTTCAAATGGGGGAGCATATATGTCCCATCTGGCATAAATGATCAGAAAGTGTAACCTGAACCAGACAAGAGAAGGAGAGAGGATAGAACTGAATAAGGCCAAAATCAGCCTTGATCTACGGCATTAAGTGGATTAACAATTGTGCAATGTAACTGCTACCATTCACACCAGGATCAGTTACAGAATTATCTAAATCATTTCTCCAAGAGTAATGCAAGATAGCTAAACAAAACAGATAATGCTCTAAGTTTCTGTTTCAAAGAGTCTCCAAAATAGTACCAACAATTCTATGCTGCTTGAACTGAAGAATGCTCATTCAACTCACCACAATGGAAAGAAAGGGGCAGAAAAAGGAATCTGTGTTGTCATGCAAAGAGATTCTATAGAAATAGCTATTGACACATTTCATAATAGACAGGTTCTAGTTACTTTTATCTTCTTCCTGGGCAGTTTGTGTTTCTGAAGGTTTTTATGTGTCGCAGTAGTAGCGAGCACGGAGAGAGAACCAACACAGATTTGGACCAGGAAGAAAGGTGAAGAAGAAGTGTCTTTATTTAATTAATTCAACTAGTCTTATACATTAGTATTCTAGCATGGCATAAGGTCATTGGACCTTAAGCCGTCCACCTCCTGAAGTGATGGGTCAGTTCTCCCAACACCCATTCCAAAATATTTCTCTAGTCAGTATCACAACAATTCTACAAACTATCTGCAGGTGCAAAATAGCAAAGTTAGTTCATAAAACCCATATCATTGTTTCTAATAGTTTCCATGGGAAAGGCAGAGCTCTCATGAATGCTGCAGCCTCACAAGATGCTGCAGAAAGCTGGAAAGTTTCTCTGCTAAAGCTTTTTAGCATCCACATTTATGTAGATAAGTTTTTGTTAAAACTGTTTTCCCACTATTCCTGTGTATCACATATTGGAAGTTATGGAATTTTCTACCGATCTTTCTGTTACAGGGTGCACTTGGGAGACTTGCCTCATTTACTGCAGGGTGCTGAGTTTTCACAGGCACAATGACACAGTAATTAATATACCAGCACATACCCAAACACTACACAAAAACACCTAACATAAATATACGTGGATTGAGTGGAATTCTCTTGCCCACATGCCTACCTATTTTCTCACTGGGAAGACTGAGCTCTCTAGAGGTTTGTTTTGTTCCTGTGTAGCAGCTTTCCTTTTAACATCAGGGGAAAAAAAACCAAAACGCCAAAAACCCAAGACACAAAAGAAACCTCGAGAACCAAACTGTAGTGCGTGCTTAGCATAACTGTAACACACACAAATCCAGTCTGGCAGGTCACATGGAAAACTCAGTGCTGTATTTTAACAAAGTTACCATGTATAAATCAAAACACTTTTTCCACTTAGTGCTTTAATTCAAAGGCCAAGAAGAGTATCAAGGTAAGCAACACATTGAATAGGTCAGAAACAGTGATGGCCAAGATAATAGAACATGTATTTTTGAGGCACAATTTTTAGTATTTTTTTTTCTGATATGGCATTTGCCAATTTCTTGCTTGCAACAGCACCATGACAAAATTGGTAAAACTAAGCTACATGGTTTAGCAGAAGAAACAGCTAGAGAATGGCCACAGAAAGGGTACTGCTTAGGAGTTAGGCTTATGGAAAGGCGGCAAGTGAGCCTGTAACAATACTCACTTTCAGATCTTTAACCATGCTTTAAGCCTCTAGCAGGCAGATTTTTTTTTTCTGAGACAAATTATAAACAAAGCTCTTACATAATCTGAAGTTGGCAGACCTTTAAACAAGGAGAAAGAGGACCTGCTGTGCCAGATAACCACATAGATGCCCAGTGAGAAAAACAAAAAGAGTTACTTAAGCTGCTGCTGCTGCCAGGCTTTGATACTGGGCATCTTCATCTCAGAGGGACCAATGCAGCACATAAAAGGCTTCTATTTCATGGTCACGGTAAATCCTGTCAGTCCAGTGCAAGGCCTAGAATAGAGAATTTGTCTAGAAGCTTCACACCTTCAACAGCTTTTTAACTTTTTATCATTCCTATGGATAGTTTTTGGGAAACAATTTATTCCTGATAGGTTCTTCAATCATTAAAAAAAAGTCAGCATCAACGTAGAAACCAATCTGGAGCAGAGTAAACAGCTCAAACTGCTGTTAATTTCATTACTTTTTATATCCTTTATGTATTTGCATTTTCAGGTGTTTTTTCATTGTTTAAGTCATGAGCACGTGTCAAGTTTATCACGTCAGTCAGTCAGACACCCGCAGTGGCTGTAGCCCGTGGGTCACTCCCGATCCCCGCTCTGGTCCTCGGGCAGGAGCCGCCCCCGGGGCACCGCTGGGCTCGCAGCGCCCCACAGAGGCGCCGCCCGCATGGAAGCAGTGCCTCGTTAACATTATTTGCTGTATAATTAAGACAGAAAACTCGACCTAATTTCATTGCAAATGTTTCCAAACCTCAAAAAAAAAAAAAAATCCCACAAAAACCAAACAACAACAAAAAAAAGCTCCACATGATAGAACAGGTGAGAAGGTACCAGGGTAGTCCCAGGCCTTACATCTAGAGCACTGCAGTCACATAAAACTCAGCTTTGTCTCCCTCTCTCCAAGGAGCTCTAGATTTCAACAAAAGCCATGGTGTATTTGGTTAGTCACCGCCCTCACTAAACAAAAGGAATTTATACTGTTTACCCACTAAAACATGACTTGCACTTTGACTGAGCCCTGCTCTCTCCCCTGAAAGCCATCCCTCCTTCCAGAGGAATCACAGACATTCCCAAAGAAGCGATTTCCTCTGCAGACAGAGCAAAGAGCACTTCAATATTTTAAAGCCATGTTAATGTTAACTCTGAAGTGACGGTAAATGTAAATTTTCTGTTTTCTCTACTCATGCTCTTGGGTACTACAATGAGGTGTCAGAGCAACCTTGAAACTCATTTTCAGCTTCTACTTTACCTATTCAAAACATCTTACATTTGTGAGCTGGATACCTCTAGGATTTTGAATTAAGCACAGACACTGCACATTTTTTGCAACAACATTTATTCTAGATATATCAAGACTTAAATCTTATTGAAAGCAGCTACATCCATTGATTGTACATAATCTTCAAAAGCTGTTATTCTCTCTTCCAGCATATCTGTTCCAACTTTATCATCTTCAACAACGCACTGGATCTGAAGCTTTTTGATACCATAGCCAACAGGTACTAGCTTGGCTGCAAAATAAAAAAGGCATTTAGTACTCTTTAATTGGTGGAATCTCTTAAAAATACCCATCTAAGATTGAACTGACCAAAGCAATTTGCAGGAATACATAAAAACAGTCTTTGTTCCACATTATGGGCCATCCAATTAACAAGCCAGCATTCATTACAGGGGACTGAAAAAGGGTTTCTTTCTGAGGACAGAAAACCAATGATGTGGTATGGGTGTTTGTTTGCTGCATCAGGAATTGTACAGGGAGATGCAGGATAGCAGATCTAGCTGAAGTTTTACAGATTTCAAAACCTGTATTTGAATTTTAACCAGGCTGCTGACTAATACACCTTTTCTGACCATATAAAGCCACTGAAGTACTGCAGTATTGCAGTTCCCCGCTGTCTTAGCTACCTGCATTACAGAGATCAGCAAGCAGTGACCACAAGTCCACCTACTCACTGTCCCAAGGGACTGCACACTCTCCCTCTCCCTGCTCTGACATTTCCCCATACTTACAAGATCCCCAGACCAAGCCATCTGCTTGAATGCTTCGAACACACTCCTCTAGTTTGGCCATGTCTGTCTCATCATCCCAAGGTTTCACATCAAGCAAGATTGACGACTTGGCAACAACAGCTGGTTCTGGGGGAAGAAAATCACCATGAAAAGGAAGGAATCTTTCAAATACTCATTAATATACTTGCAAACTAGTTTTACAACAGCAACTTATCCAATTTCATGAACAAGGATCTGCTCACATTGCTGTGACAGGCCTCTGGCACCAATGTACATTTCTGAAGTACTGCAGCTGTGTATAACCCAATGTTCAATACATAGATACATTATGTTCTTGAGAAACAATCCCATGAAAGAGCACAGATTTAAGTAGCTGGCAGTGTTTGTTACATAGGAAGTCCTCCTCAGAAGATCTGAGAAGGAGCTTAACACTGTGTAACAGTTTATTTTCCACAGAGGAATACTGCAACTGCTACAGTTCTGAACAGTTCCAGACCAGTAGCTGTGGAGTAACTTAAATATGGGAGCAGTTTCTTGAAACTCTCAAAGAAAATCCTCGTGTTATCTCCATTTATGTAGAAAGCTCAGTCTCTGGACAGAACAAGCAGGAGGAGTATATGAAGCAGAATAAAAAGCATGTTAACATTCTCATTTGCTATGGGAAGGCTGAGCTCACAGGCAATTCAAGTGAAGCCAATTACCCCTGTCTCATTCCAGTCAAGTTAATCTATTATTACAGTTAATTAGTGTTTTTAGCCATCCTATTCAAATGCATGAAAATTAACTCAAGCATAAAAGATTAGGTAGTTCTTGGCATACGCACTTTTGGACTTCTTTGATTCATACTGGGCCAGACGTTCTTCCCTCAGTTTCTTTGCTTCTTCACTTTCCTGAAAGAGAAACTTGCAGTTACAGAAAAGCACGAAACCCCCGCATCTCCAAAGCACTACCAAACTGACTGGCATCTACTCAGATAAAAACAAATCATCACAACTGTCAGCCGAAAGATGGTGATTTTTTGTTTTACTCATCATGTAACCAGTCAAAGTCAGACAGTTCACCCCATTCCAACACATTATTTTCTAACTTTTGAGGTTTTATCTTGCAAGCCTTCCTGTTCTGCAAAGATAGCTACACTTGAGAATTCCAAGTAGGATTGGTTATCAAGGTCAGAAATGTAACTTAAACTAGGTCAAGGTGAAAGTCTGCATACCTGCATTTATTTGTAAAAAGCAACAAAAATAATACAAAAAGGTCACAAGTACCTCCTCATCATCAGATCCAAAAAGGTCAATGTCATCATCATCTTTGCTATCTGTGGCCGCACCTGTTGTGTCCTCAACATCAGCAGGACCATATTTTCCCAAAGCCTTCTTTACTCCTGGCAAGCTGAAAGAAAAATGCAGATATTAGGAACCTACTAAAACCTCAGTACAATCACTGCCAGTTCACCAATGCACCTACAAATGCATTTGTAATGAAAACCTCGCGCTAAAAAGAGTAAAAATCAAATTCTGCTACTTAAAATCAGAACCTCGTGAAAGACAGCCCCCAGTGCTCCTGACATGCCAGCTGAGTAATCTATGAAAATGGGATTTGCTGTAGTTGAGCACAGCTGGTACGATCCTGCCCGGAACTACTATTCCAACTAAGCACATGGATAGGAAAAGCTTTCTTACTGGAATCCTTTATCTGCACTGTATTCTGCCTAGGAGGAATTACCAACTTCTTATTTGTGCTTCCCTAAAACTACTTTCACTTTAAAAACTAGTTTAAAAACTAGTAGGCGACTTGAAAACACACTACTGCAAGGTAACTGCTACTTTCCTAAGTTTCAATGAACACTTTACCCTAAACCCTCACTCTCAACAGGACAAGGGACCAGAACTCCCTGAATTTACCTTCTCCTGCAGCTCACATTGTCCTGTTATCTTAGAACAACCTCATAGTTGTATTGCTAATGTGAACTGCTGTTACTGGAGCCATAAAACTGGTTTTTGATTTCAGGAACCGTAACTGGTTTCTAGAGTGGACTTTGTGAAACCACTTTAGAATCTCATTAAATTAATTAAATTAATTAATTTAGCATTACAAAAGCTTCGGAAATGGACTGGAGACTGAGCCACCCATGTTTGCAAGAGTTTCCTCCGAAGAGGACTGAGGCTCAGAGAAAGCAGTGCAGCAATACTGACCCTACCTATGCTGTACCTTTTTAGAGGCCTGCAGTCTCCACGGATGTCAATGCAGCACCTTTCATGAACTCTTAAAATCACTAAAAAAAGAAAAGAGATAGTATTTCCTTTCATATTTCCCTTTTTATGTCCTTCTGTACTGCAAATCATTAATTCTGTCTTCCGCACTGACAGAAAAGGTCTGTCCTGCTTCTGGAACTGTTTGTGTTCCAACAACACAAAATGCCACGTGGTGCTACTGGAAACCAGTTTTGTTCAAACTCGAAGAAAAACGCAACAATTTGTAGGCTAGTTCGCGGAGATACTGCAGCTTCGCAGTTTAACCATACCTCGCCTTTTGCTTTTCATACGACTTAATATGATTGTACCACCGGAGAGCATGGAACAAGTCTGCAGGCGGAGGGGCAGCGATCGCTTCGAAAACTGCTATGTCAGCCTGTGAAGGGACGTACCTGCGGAGAACATGGCAAATTAACCCCCTTGCTCGGAGCACGCAGGAACACGTGGAGCAGCGGCGGCCGCCGAGCAGCGCCACCCGTGCAGCTGCCGGGGTGACTCAAGGCCCTTCCGCGTCCCCACCGCTTGTCTCCGCCAGGCCCGACTCACCTTCCCCGCACCCCGGCACCCCCCCGCCGCATCTCACCCCTCGATGTAGCTCTTGTCGGCAAGGAAGTCGTTGAGGACGCGGAGGCCCGCGGCGGACTTCAGGTCCCCGAAGCCCATGGCGGCGGCGCACGGCCCACACGCTGCACCCGCCCCAACCTCCACCGCCGCGGGAAAGGGCCTCGGCGCGCCTGCGCCGGCCTTATATAGTGCTGGTATCACGCCGTGACACTGCGCGCAATGGTATCCCTCCGCGAGAGCGAGCCGCGAGGTAGCGCCTCACGGCTCGGCTGCTGCAGCGCAGGGCGTGCAGCGGACGGGACACGAGAGGTGCGGGGAAGCATCGGAGTAATAAAAGTGAGGCTGATTATAAATCCTAGGAAGGTTTGCGGCGTTACAGGGGTTCTGTAACACTGTACTGTCGCCACACCCCGCCCCGCTGGCACAGCGGAAATTGCCGGAGTTGGGCGAAGAAAGCGGCGGAAAGGGACGGAAATTGCCGAGGGAAGGGCAGTGCGTGTGACGGTGGCCGAAAAGGCTGGGGGCTAGCGGCGGAAATTGCCCGTGTCATCGTTCGCCAATAACTTGCCGGAAATACCCGAAGCCTTTCGCTCCGGAGGTTGCCGAGCGTGGACTGCCCTCTCCGGAGATTGCCGAAGAGGGTTCCGGAGATNCGGCGGGCAGCGGCGCCTCCAAGGTGACCCGGGCGTCGCGTAGCGCTGTTGCCGGCCGTGCCCTCGGCCGCGGGGACGGCGACACCGGGCCCGCCGCCGCCGAGCTGCGCCGTCCGGTCCGTGGGGGAGCGGGGTAGGGGCCGGCGCTCCGCTCCGCGGTGAGGCCGCGCGGTGACATTCCTATGTGTGTGTATAGATTGCTAAACAATCATACCTTGCGTTTGAAGGAGGTAACTCACTGTCCCATAAACGTACGTATAGGTGTGCATACGTGCTCCTTTCCAGCTGGTGTAGAAGGTTTTACTCTGCCTGTTTAAAACTTGTCAGCAGACATTCGATAATAACAACAGTGCCGTTTTCTCTCTTTACTAAAGCACCATGCTTCGACTGCTTGCTGTCCCCAGGACCTTAGCTGGGGTCACCCAGTCCTCCAGAGTATGTGGTAAGTGTCTGTAGTTTATACCTGGGTCTGTGGTGATAAACGTATGTGCAGTTCATTTATTGAAGGGCACGTATGCATACTTGGTTTGCAGGCTAAGGGATTCTGTGTTGCACTGTTTGTAGAACTGGGATTCTGTCAGCACTGTATAACTAAAATCAGGAGTGTGGTGTTGATGGTTTGCATCTATCAGTAAGTGAAAGTTGTTTTTGTTTTCTTTTGCCATGTCCTTCAGGGCGTACAACTGCAACTGCAGCCAGCAACCAAATAGAGGTGTTTGTGGATGGGCATCCTGTATTGGTGAACCCTGGAACCACAGTACTGCAGGTGTGGGGAATGGCATTCTGAATTTTCTGGGACTTCCCATCTCACTTCTTGGCAGCATGTTCTATTCCATACAGCAAAAACCCACCCACCTTCACATTGTTTCTTGCAATTCTTTAGGGGTGTTTTAACTGACTGTGATGCAACTTCATGTGACAGAAATTCTTGGGGGAATTCGGTGTTTGAAAAAGAAAAACACGCTGTGGTTGCCTGAAAGAAGATGCATGCAGCATCAATCCCAGCTACAAAAATTTATGCAATGCAATAACAGACTTTGATAAATTCTGGTTGAAGTTCTGGATAATACATGACCTCATAGTCTTTCAGAACCTGTAAATTTTGTAAAGTCTTGTTACAGTGTGTCTTGGGTAAATGAGAGATTGCCTCCTTTTAGTTATTAGCTGTTATGATTCAGAGTGCTCATCCTTAGCTGCTTTTATTATTCTTGGTGTGGGAAGAAAGAGAATCTGGATCTTGTAGCCTGTACTGAGCATTGTTGCTTTTCAGGCTTAAGGGTCAAGTAAAGCTTCTTTTTAAGAGACCATTAAATGGGGATGTGGTATAATGAGTTAGAACATTAAAGTACATAATTTATTTCAAGATGTAGCCCTTGTTCTTTGGATACAAGTTCCTAGTTTATTTAGGCATTAGAATGCCCCCAGCAGGAACCTAGTGTAAATTTTTCTTAAATGCTGTTTTTTTAAATTAGCTTTTCAGTTTTGCTAACATGGTTCTTTTTGCTTTTGGTAGAAATTGTCAGAAAAATTAGATCTTGTTAGAGTTTTTTTATTAAATTTGGTGGTATTTCTTCTGGCAGGTATAATCTTTCTTCTTCAGGCTATAATGCTGTAGCATAGATCCCCTTAGCTGTGGGGTATTATGCAGGGAAGGCTGTCTTCATCTATTCTGTGGAAGTCTGTTGGCTCTGTCCTCCCGTCTCTTCTTCTGTCATGTTGTCTTTGAGTTTGGGGTCTGCTGAAGATTGACTGTGCTGGAGTACCTTTATACAGAGTATTGGTGTTGCTGAATTATCTCAAATCGTTTTGCCCATTGTTGCTCTCTTTATGTTTTTCAGTTTTTGCTTTGATGCACTTTTCTTTTAAGAGTGTATGTGTTCTTAAAAAAGTTATTTGTATTGCAAGTGCCCTGTTACAGAGAATTGTCTCTATTATTGGAGGAAAGAATGACAGAGGGGTCAGTTCTCATTTCCTCAATCACTTACAAAGGTTAGAGAAACTGTGTTTGTAATTTATATCCTGACATTTTTTTGCTTCATCACAATTTTTTATTTATGGTAGCTTCTTAAGATGAAAGGTCCAATGCACTCTATTCTTGAGCACTGACAGTGCTACTCTTTGAAAAGCTGCTTAGTGTTTTCTGAGGTAGAGCTGAAAAGTCTAAGTAAGATTTAATTTTCATTTGTTTCTTATTTTTTTATAGGCCTGTGAAAAGGCTGGAGTTCAGATACCTCGTTTTTGTTACCATGATCGTCTCTCTGTTGCTGGAAACTGTAGGATGTGTCTTGTGGAAATAGAGAAAGCTCCAAAGGTATTGTTTGTGTTTCATAGGAATTGCAATATGGAATATGCAGTATGGAATTCAATAGGAATTTTTTGCTGTGCTTGGGCCTAGTTTAAATCTTGTAAATTATTGTTGTCATTCAGCTGCTCAAAGCATTTTTTTTCTCATCTCCCCACTGGACAGCAGGGATTTCCTATGGGTCAGAGTCAGTTCTCAGGTTATTATGGATTATCTTGCTCTTGGACATGAGCATTTGATAGCTGTGTGTTGGCAGTTAGATGCATTTTATGCTTTGTAGTTCAAGCTTCAGCCACACATTTTCAGCTGATCCTACATAAGTAATAAACTTCAGATACTGTATGAATTTAGCTGTAGGATAAGTATCTGCAGGTTCATTCTAAGTAAAGATTGCAGTTAGTTAGTAGTTTCTGTTTTAATGTATGGATATCTGTTGTGAAACAGTAGTTGATTTCAGGAGTGAACACTGTCTTCAGCAGTACTAAGAAATCTATGCACATTCTTTTGGAGCTCAGTCTTGGATTACACATTTATACTCACACGTAAAATTCTTTAGCTCACCCCAACTTCAATTCCATGGTTTGAGCTTTGTGCCTCTGGAAATGTTGGGTTATTGCTGAAGGTGGAAGTCACAATGTGATTGAAAAGTAAGAGGGATTTGTTTACTGAGCAGGAGTTTTTGTTAATCTTGCAGTAATCTCGAGAAGAATTTTATTCCAAGACTTTATACAGGCTTTGTGCAAATAAATGTCTTGTAAATGATTCATACTCTGAACTTCAGTTCTAGAGGCTTTCTGGATGTCTGCTGAAGCTCTTTGATTTGCCTTGTATCTGTTACAACTGATATTCTTAATGCTGTAACTGCTTGAATTGGGACTGGAAATTGTAGAATTTTTAACTTTAAATAACTCATAACTAATTTAACCTTCTTATATAGCAGATTATTAATAAATATGGCTTCTAGTGACTTTATCATTCTAGTGACTTTTTTTTTCCTTGCAGACCTCTTTATTTCTATTTATTTATAACAGATACCTATGTTAGAATTACGGGGGAGGAAGTAGGGGTTTGTGCCCACGCTGAGAAGAAATACATTGTATTCATGCATGCTTTTTATGGTGATTGCAGCCAGTTGCTGCTTGTGCCATGCCAGTTATGAAGGGCTGGAATATACTGACAAACTCTGAGAAGTCCAGGAAAGCAAGGTACCTTTCTTTTAGCCTCCTTTGGCTGATTAGTTGTACTATGTGCTAAATGATGTTGACATTAACTTGATTCTCTGAACCTAACAGAGAGGGTGTAATGGAGTTTCTGCTGGCAAATCACCCATTGGACTGTCCTATCTGTGATCAGGGTGGAGAATGTGATTTACAGGTACAACATCCAATTAAATAGTATAGACTTACGTATTATTCCTGTCTTAGGTGAAATTGTGCTTTCCAGCAGCCAGGATACGTGTGTGTTCTGTTGTCTGTTCTAGGACCAATCGATGATGTTTGGCAGTGACAGGAGCAGATTTAGGGAGAGCAAACGTGCTGTGGAGGACAAGAACATTGGCCCCTTAGTCAAAACCATCATGACTCGGTGTATACAGTGCACTCGGTGCATCAGGTAAATGTCCTTTACTTTGACTGAGGAGAGTACTGAGCAGGCATATTTCTATCAGTTTGTTACTAGTGAAAGAAACCCCATGAGGGGTAGTCAGTTTTTAAAAACTTTCTTTTCTGATTGTACTTAAAAATTTTATTTCTGTTAGTGACTGATAGCTGGTTTCCTGGAGCTACCAGACAGGAAATAGAGAGAGATGGCCAATGCATGAAAGTGAAATCAGAGTTCTGCAGGGCAGAACTGGTCCCATGGTGTTGGTGCCAGAATGGATATGTGACTTCCTCAGCTACAGTTGTAAGATTTATTTATTTTTGATAGCCTCTGGTAGCTATATTTATGCTGTTCTGTAGTCCCGAGATGCAGTAGCAGCCAACTTTGGCCAGATGGAAAAGAATACAATGTACTCAACTAGTTCTAGAAAGAACTTTTTAGTTAGGCCTAGTCTTGGACTCAAGTTTGTGTGATACAGTGAGTACTGAACTGCTCTGTTTCTCTGTTTTTTGATATAACTCCCCCTAGTTTTTGTAGCCCTTTCTGAATGAAATTCTGCAGATGCTCCTGCATGTGATGGCACCGACTAATGCATCTAAACAATTGTTTTCTTCTTTCAGGTGTATGAACTAATGTTTTATCTTAAGAAAATGAGATGAGAGCTGAAAAATGTTCTGTGTTGCAGTTGTACATTGCAGATATGTTTCTCCTTCTTTGTGCATCTACCAGGTTTGCTAGTGAGGTTGCAGGGGTAGATGACTTGGGAACAACCGGAAGAGGAAATGATATGCAAGTTGGTACTTACGTTGAAAAAATGTTTATGTCTGAGTTATCAGGAAATATTATTGACATCTGCCCAGTTGGTGCTCTTACCTCCAAGCCATATGCCTTTACTGCACGCCCATGGGAGACAAGGTGGGTGTCTTAACTCATACTGAAGACACAGCTTTCTCTGTTTGTCGTACACTTTATCTTAGAATACGTCCATCTGTGATACCAAGGTTTTTCTCTGATTTTTATTTTCTGCATTTTTGTGGTAGAGTTTTCCATAGACTGAATCTAACACAAATTCTGTTACTTACAGCTTATTTAAGAAAAGGAAGACTGTTATGACTTATAGACTGTTCTTCCCTTATTTTTGCCCTAAAATGTTTTTGACTTGTAGGTTGTGCTGATTGCTTAGTAAAAGACATATATAAAGGGAAATACAAATTCATTAACTCAGTAATTGTTGAAGATATTATTTAAAATATCTTGTGAAATGAAGCTGTCCAGCCTCAGAGCATATCTCTGTGTAATTTTCTTAAGTAGTTGTTTAACCCTAAACAAGACCTGAAACACATTCAGGAGCCACAGTCACAGAATGTTATGGGTTGGAATGGACCTTGAAGGTCATCAAGTCCCAACCACCCGTGCCATGGGCAGGGACACCTCTCACTAGACCAGGTTGCTCAAGACTTTATCCAGCCTGGCCTTGAACATAGGAACATGCTGGTTTGACCATCCCGAGGGTGACATTCAAAATCCTCCAGAGCTGTTGTAATTAGCATGGAGGAGCAGGGGAAGGCGGAGAAAGGTGTCTCCCCACAGATCGGCTCTCCGAGAAGGTGGAGGGTGTAATTACCAACAGTGTCCGCTGGAGGGCTCCCGAAGCACGGAGCCGGCAGCGACGCTGAGCGCAAGCACCGGGTCAGTCTCTGGACCAGCAATTTTGTCCTGTCATAAACCAGTGTAGCACACTGTGACAGAATGACATCCTTAACCCACCTTCAGGAGATGATAANTTTCCATAGACTGAATCTAACACAAATTCTGTTACTTACAGCTTATTTAAGAAAAGGAAGACTGTTATGACTTATAGACTGTTCTTCCCTTATTTTTGCCCTAAAATGTTTTTGACTTGTAGGTTGTGCTGATTGCTTAGTAAAAGACATATATAAAGGGAAATACAAATTCATTAACTCAGTAATTGTTGAAGATATTATTTAAAATATCTTGTGAAATGAAGCTGTCCAGCCTCAGAGCATATCTCTGTGTAATTTTCTTAAGTAGTTGTTTAACCCTAAACAAGACCTGAAACACATTCAGGAGCCACAGTCACAGAATGTTATGGGTTGGAATGGACCTTGAAGGTCATCAAGTCCCAACCACCCGTGCCATGGGCAGGGACACCTCTCACTAGACCAGGTTGCTCAAGACTTTATCCAGCCTGGCCTTGAACATAGGAACATGCTGGTTTGACCATCCCGAGGGTGACATTCAAAATCCTCCAGAGCTGTTGTAATTAGCATGGAGGAGCAGGGGAAGGCGGAGAAAGGTGTCTCCCCACAGATCGGCTCTCCGAGAAGGTGGAGGGTGTAATTACCAACAGTGTCCGCTGGAGGGCTCCCGAAGCACGGAGCCGGCAGCGACGCTGAGCGCAAGCACCGGGTCAGTCTCTGGACCAGCAATTTTGTCCTGTCATAAACCAGTGTAGCACACTGTGACAGAATGACATCCTTAACCCACCTTCAGGAGATGATAAACAGCAAACAGGGAACATATCCAGCCAGCAAGGTGTTACATAACACAGCTCTGAGAATGTGTGCAGCAACTCTGAGACCAGCACCCGTTAAACTAATACAATGAATGCTTATAACAAATTTGTTTTCACACACTCTGGTCAGATCTGTTGTTATCTCAACTCTTCATGCCCCACACTATGTGCTTAAAAGGACTGTTGTGATTTAATTCAGCAGGCAGCTAAACACCACATAGCCACTTGCTCAGTTCAGCCCCCCATGGGGCATGGGAGAGAAAATTGGGGAGGAAAAAGATAATATTTGTGGGCTGAAATAAACACAGTTTAATAGGACAGAAAAAGAAAATTATGATACTGATAAAAGAATTAGAATATATAAAGCAAGTGATGNGTAATTTTCTTAAGTAGTTGTTTAACCCTAAACAAGACCTGAAACACATTCAGGAGCCACAGTCACAGAATGTTATGGGTTGGAATGGACCTTGAAGGTCATCAAGTCCCAACCACCCGTGCCATGGGCAGGGACACCTCTCACTAGACCAGGTTGCTCAAGACTTTATCCAGCCTGGCCTCGAACATAGGAACATGCTGGTTTGACCATCCCGAGGGTGACATTCAAAATCCTCCAGAGCTGTTGTAATTAGCATGGAGGAGCAGGGGAAGGCGGAGAAAGGTGTCTCCCCACAGATCGGCTCTCCGAGAAGGTGGAGGGTGTAATTACCAACAGTGTCCGCTGGAGGGCTCCCGAAGCACGGAGCCGGCAGCGACGCTGAGCGCAAGCACCGGGTCAGTCTCTGGACCAGCAATTTTGTCCTGTCATAAACCAGTGTAGCACACTGTGACAGAATGACATCCTTAACCCACCTTCAGGAGATGATAAACAGCAAACAGGGAACATATCCAGCCAGCAAGGTGTTACATAACACAGCTCTGAGAATGTGTGCAGCAACTCTGAGACCAGCACCCGTTAAACTAATACAATGAATGCTTATAACAAATTTGTTTTCACACACTCTGGTCAGATCTGTTGTTATCTCAACTCTTCATGCCCCACACTATGTGCTTAAAAGGACTGTTGTGATTTAATTCAGCAGGCAGCTAAACACCACATAGCCACTTGCTCAGTTCAGCCCCCCATGGGGCATCGTGCCATGGGCAGGGACACCTCTCTGCTTAAAAGGACTGTTGTGATTTAATTCAGCAGGCAGCTAAACACCACATAGCCACTTGCTCAGTTCAGCCCCCCATGGGGCATCGTGCCATGGGCAGGGACACCTCTCTGCTTAAAAGGACTGTTGTGATTTAATTCAGCAGGCAGCTAAACACCACATAGCCACTTGCTCAGTTCAGCCCCCCATGGGGCATCGTGCCATGGGCAGGGACACCTCTCTGCTTAAAAGGACTGTTGTGATTTAATTCAGCAGGCAGCTAAACACCACATAGCCACTTGCTCAGTTCAGCCCCCCATGGGGCATCGTGCCATGGGCAGGGACACCTCTCTGCTTAAAAGGACTGTTGTGATTTAATTCAGCAGGCAGCTAAACACCACATAGCCACTTGCTCAGTTCAGCCCCCCATGGGGCATCGTGCCATGGGCAGGGACACCTCTCTGCTTAAAAGGACTGTTGTGATTTAATTCAGCAGGCAGCTAAACACCACATAGCCACTTGCTCAGTTCAGCCCCCCATGGGGCATCGTGCCATGGGCAGGGACACCTCTCTGCTTAAAAGGACTGTTGTGATTTAATTCAGCAGGCAGCTAAACACCACATAGCCACTTGCTCAGTTCAGCCCCCCATGGGGCATCGTGCCATGGGCAGGGACACCTCTCTGCTTAAAAGGACTGTTGTGATTTAATTCAGCAGGCAGCTAAACACCACATAGCCACTTGCTCAGTTCAGCCCCCCATGGGGCATCGTGCCATGGGCAGGGACACCTCTCTGCTTAAAAGGACTGTTGTGATTTAATTCAGCAGGCAGCTAAACACCACATAGCCACTTGCTCAGTTCAGCCCCCCATGGGGCATCGTGCCATGGGCAGGGACACCTCTCTGCTTAAAAGGACTGTTGTGATTTAATTCAGCAGGCAGCTAAACACCACATAGCCACTTGCTCAGTTCAGCCCCCCATGGGGCATCGTGCCATGGGCAGGGACACCTCTCTGCTTAAAAGGACTGTTGTGATTTAATTCAGCAGGCAGCTAAACACCACATAGCCACTTGCTCAGTTCAGCCCCCCATGGGGCATCGTGCCATGGGCAGGGACACCTCTCTGCTTAAAAGGACTGTTGTGATTTAATTCAGCAGGCAGCTAAACACCACATAGCCACTTGCTCAGTTCAGCCCCCCATGGGGCATCGTGCCATGGGCAGGGACACCTCTCTGCTTAAAAGGACTGTTGTGATTTAATTCAGCAGGCAGCTAAACACCACATAGCCACTTGCTCAGTTCAGCCCCCCATGGGGCATCGTGCCATGGGCAGGGACACCTCTCTGCTTAAAAGGACTGTTGTGATTTAATTCAGCAGGCAGCTAAACACCACATAGCCACTTGCTCAGTTCAGCCCCCCATGGGGCATCGTGCCATGGGCAGGGACACCTCTCTGCTTAAAAGGACTGTTGTGATTTAATTCAGCAGGCAGCTAAACACCACATAGCCACTTGCTCAGTTCAGCCCCCCATGGGGCATCGTGCCATGGGCAGGGACACCTCTCTGCTTAAAAGGACTGTTGTGATTTAATTCAGCAGGCAGCTAAACACCACATAGCCACTTGCTCAGTTCAGCCCCCCATGGGGCATCGTGCCATGGGCAGGGACACCTCTCTGCTTAAAAGGACTGTTGTGATTTAATTCAGCAGGCAGCTAAACACCACATAGCCACTTGCTCAGTTCAGCCCCCCATGGGGCATCGTGCCATGGGCAGGGACACCTCTCTGCTTAAAAGGACTGTTGTGATTTAATTCAGCAGGCAGCTAAACACCACATAGCCACTTGCTCAGTTCAGCCCCCCATGGGGCATGGGAGAGAAAATTGGGGAGGAAAAAGATAATATTTGTGGGCTGAAATAAACACAGTTTAATAGGACAGAAAAAGAAAATTATGATACTGATAAAAGAATTAGAATATATAAAGCAAGTGATGTACACTGCAGTTGCCCAGCCAGTCCCTGAGCAGCAGCCCCCAGCCAGCTTTCCCCCTCATTCATCTGCTGAGCTTGCTGCTGTGTGGTGCAGAACATCCCTTTGGCCCACTGGGGTCAGCTGTCCTGCCTGTGTCCCCCCAGCCTCCCTGCTGGTGGGATGGGGTGAGAAGCTGAGAAGTCCTTGATGTGGTGTAAATGTTGCTTAGCAACAACTAGAACATCCCTGTGTTATCACACTGTTCTCACCCTAAATCCAAAATACAGCACTATACCAGTTACTAGGAAGAAAATTAACTCTATTCAGGCCAAAAATAAGACACTGTTGCTGCTTATACATGAAAGACTGCAAGTGGTTTATTTGTTCTTCTAAACAGGAAGGTAGAGTCAATTGATGTGCTTGATGCAGTTGGAAGCAACATCGTAGTGAGCACGAGAACTGGAGAAGTGATGAGAATTTTGCCAAGGCTGCATGAAGATATCAATGAGGAATGGATATCTGACAAAACAAGGTGTGTGGATGTGTTTGTACCCACATGTCTTTATACATGCATTAAAGGCACACTTTGCAGAACCAGAAACGTGCACAGTAGCACTGACTTCAGGATTCAGCTGTTAGTACTGTGAAGCTACAGTGAAGAAGAATAATTGGTAAAATGTTTTTTAATTCTATAATTGAAGTTGCTGAGTTTTCAAATGTTCTGATTTTTGTAACTTATTTTCACAGTAGTTTTTATTTGTATTACTGATTGCTTTGTGTGTTTTTGAGAAGAAAAACTTTCAGGGGAAATATTTCTTGGTTTTCTCTTTTCTAAAAGCTTGCAATTAGAAAACTCACTGAATTATACACAATTAACTTTGTCTTTGCTCTTTTATAATGTTCTTGTTGTTTATTTAGGTTTGCTTATGATGGTCTGAAGCGTCAGAGACTTACTCAGCCAATGATCAAAAATGAGAAAGGAGTATTTGTTTATGCCTCATGGGAGGATGTTTTAGCTCGTGTTGCTGGTGTGGTAAGAACAATTTTCAATATAAGTAGTCTAAAATTGATTTCTAATGCTGGATGTATTACAAATATTAATATCAAATGAGTTATATTAAAAAGGCTTTTTTCTTTAAGGTTAGAGAGGAACATTTGACTGTTAATCCATTGTGTTTCCATGTAAATTTCTTATTTTTACTAATATTTCCTGTTTCGTGGATTGGAACTTTTAAAGAACTTTTTCTTATCATGGTTTCATTTGGACCATTGGGAGAGAAATTACTTTTATTTAAATAGGAAAGTAAACTGTTTCTTCAGAAATTTAGGAGGAAGCAATTTTCCCGAATACTCTGATCTATCTGAAGACGTCTTTAAATTTATTTAAACTGTGCTATCACCACTTTTGCCATCAAAGGCATTAAATCTGTATTACTTATATCTGAATTGTGCTTTCCTCAGTGCTTTCTCTGTGTGGTGATTGATTCTGCAGCTCAAATGAAGTGCTGCATGACTGCTCTGGATTTTGATTAAAAATTTTATGTGGGTGAAGTAGAATTGAATAACTGTAATTGAACTTTCCTTAAGGATGTTTTTGCCCATGCTACAGTAGCAGGGTTTGTTACAAAAGCTATTGCTTCTCAGATAATGCCTTTGAGTTAAGTTTACTACCAGAGCTTTTGTTAAGGAAGTTTGTATTCTGTCTGCACTGTGGCTTTGTTAAAATAAAAGTATTCACCAACCTTCCTCTCTCACCACACCAAATGAGAATTAGCTACATCTGAGCGATAACTCAAGTGGGAGAGACCTGCATACAGAATACAGAGAGCTCTTCTTTGCTTATCATGAGTTCTGAAGGAGCTGGAGTTGCTGCCTGGGAGGAATCAGACACCACCGATCCCTTTGTGCTACTCCAGGCCAGTGGTTGCACTGCTGGCTTTGGCACACCTTAATATAACAAATATTTACCTAATGTTAAATGAGAATTTATTTCAGCGGTTTCTTTTGTTTATGTTTATACTTCCTTTCTCTCCAGCTCCAGGCAGTCGAAGGTAAGGAAATAGCAGCAGTTGTAGGAGGGCTGGTGGATGCAGAAGCACTAATAGCTCTGAAAGACCTACTGAATAGAGTGAATTGTGAGATGCTCTGCACTGAAGAGATCTTCCCTACTGCTGGAGCTGGGTAAGAGGACAGGCAATGTCTGTCTGTAAATGAGTATGTTAATAAATTTTCCAGTCTGCAGATCATCTCATGGCAATATTCTGAAATTAGCAGGGATAACAATTGCTGTTGCATTAGCAGGGTTTATTTAAATTTACAATACTCACATATAGAGAGTATTTATGGATTGTGAGTTGATACACAGTCTCTACTCCAGCAAGGGTTGCATGCTTTACCCCCATGTTGTACTGTATATATGGCTGCTGCAGTTTACCAGTGAGTTACTGAAAGCCAGTTACACTCTTTTGTGAGCTGGATAAGTTAGTCTATTTCTGTTTGTGGTGTGAAAACTTTAGTACAGTTATGATTAGTAATTGGGATAGAGAAATCTCTTCTTTCTCTTTCTTTTCCTGAGATGAAAAAGTATTTTGAGCATCTACAATACCATAGCTTCATTCCTTCCCTCTACTGAATTCTCATCCTCTTTCTTACATCTTTTTGTTCTAGCACAGATTTACGCTCTAACTACCTGCTGAATACCAAGATTGCTGGGGTGGAGGAGGCAGATGTCCTCCTTCTGGTTGGCACCAATCCACGCTTTGAGGCACCGCTTTTTAATGCTAGAATTCGAAAGAGGTTTGTATTCCTTGGTGGTGAATAAGCATGTGAATCCATCTGGATTTGATAGAATGCTCGGTTGGAGCTGCAGGCAGTAACTTGAGAACATTTCATTCAGATGGGATCATTGGATTTAGTTCACCTTTTAGTAAAGGGAATGGTGATTTATGTGTGGAAAGAGGGTAGTACCCTGTAGTGTAGAGCTAGTTCATTCTCACTCTGACATTTTACATTAAGTTCATCTACTCAGACATTTATTCCTTTGTTACATTACACAGACACCTCAGATTTTCTGTTTTATAGAAGTCTGTTGAAGCATATTCCGTAAAGATTTATTTTCAGCATCAGTTTACTGCTTTTTGTATTGTAACAAATCAGATGTGCTGAGTTTAGAAGCAGTCATTCAAGTTTAACATTTTCTTTGCCAAGTAGTGTGGCTTTCCCAAACTTTTGAACATAGCTAATTCAGTTTTAATAACATGTCAGTATGAGGCAAATGAGGTCTATAAAACCCCTGTCCTTCTTAATGCTAGGATTTTTGAAAATATGTAATTTTAAACAGTAATGACATTGAAATTTTGAGAGGAGAAAATGCAGTGAGATTTTTGAATGTATATGTTTCACGTATTTTTATGTCTGTGCCATGAGAAGCTGCAAAAAAGAAAAAATTGCTAACCAGCTAAATGTTTCTGTGTTTATCAAAGAAATAAGTGGATTTCTAAAACTGAATTGGCAGAAGTTTGAGGGGAGGAGGGAACTGAGTTATGAACTTGTCATAAGGTGTGTTGCTGTACTGTTTCTGGAATATATCTAGAGAAATAATCCTTCTAAAAAACCTTTAGGCTTGCTTAACAGTCAGAATAAAGCTAAACTGCATGTTAAGAAAACAATGAATGCCATTTAAATTCCTTTGCAATCCTATTTTAAGTTACTGCTGAAGTTATAATTAGTGGCTTTGGTTGGGTAAAACTCTGTATTTCTTTAATTTTTATAAAATGTTTGCTGTATTTTCAGCTGGCTTCACAATGACTTGCAAGTGGCCCTTGTCGGCTCTCCTGTGAATTTGACGTACACGTATGAACACCTAGGAGAGTCCCCACAGATACTTCAGGACATTGCTTCTGGCAAACATGCCTTCTGCAAGGTACACAGAACTTAAGAGTGTGACTGTTAAATTCCACAGGTATTGAGTAATAATCTGAATTCCCCAGAGACAGGTTTGAAGAAAAGTATCATATTGTAGGTGGGGTTATATGCTTTTAATCAAATGCACAGATGAGGTAATGATTAGTGTGCACCAAGCATGTAGAAACTGTGTAGTAAATTCAGGTGTGTAAAACTTTGCAGTGCAGGAAACTCCTGGAACATTTCTTGACATAAAACAGGCGCTGCTGTTTCCACTTAAATGTGTGGTTATCGAGTGTACAGTTCTGTATTGACAAGGTGGTTTCCTGCCTACAGCAGTTTCTCTCGGCTTTATCTCTAAATGAAACAATGACCATTTTGGAACCGTAGGTTTGCATGGAAGACTTATGGAGAAATTGTGGGATTTATTACATTATCTGTACCAAGAATTGTCTTTATAGCTATGGAATGAATTTCTGATTCTTGACTTGCTCAGGTCCTCGACCACGCCAAGAAGCCCATGGTGGTGGTGGGAAGTGCAGCCCTGCAGCGCAGTGACGGAGCTGCCATCCACGCTGCTGTTTCCACCATTGCACAGAATGCCAGGGCCAAAAGCGGTGCTGGTCCTGACTGGAAAGTCATGAACATCCTACACAGGTTTGCTTTAAAATATTTTTGGGAGTAGCTTGCTTGCACATTGGGCTACACGGGTTACCACAATGTCTGTGTACAGATTGCTTCGTATACACACAAGCAGCTTATCGGGTTAAAACCTGTAGGGAATATAAAAACCAGAAGTACAAGCTAGCAAAAACTTCTTAATAAAAATGGATTCCTTGACCTGGAAAACTTTTCAGGCTCTCCATGGGATTTTATTAATTTATTATATTCAAATGTGAATTTAAGGTTTCAATTTAGACATAGAATACAAGAGAGCTTAATAACATCTACCACAGTGCTCAGTAGGATGCACAGCAGACCAGTGTCACTTGCTAAATGACTGCATTTTATCTAGAGGAAGCAAAACAAAATGGCAAGAGTATTTAAATAACAAGGTTTCTTTGTTTTTGTTTTTTTAATATTCGTTTTACTGTTCAGCTTCTCAACTGAATAGTTAATAGGAAAGCTTCAAAGATTTTCATTTGAGGGCTTTTGATCTTAGCTACTCAGTTTATCGGGATATTACTCCTTTTAATAGACAAGCGTCTCTTGGACAGTCCTTTACCACTCCCTTTCTAAAATTCTGACTGTCAAATTGACCATCTCTGTAACGGAAAAATTATTTCAACAAATGTAATGGCACTCAGTTCCGGAGACTCAAGAAATTTCTTCTGCCAAAAGCAGCTTCATTGATGTAAAACTAGTATAGTTAGAGCAGGGCTTGGTCCTCTGAAGGAAACTTGAATATAACATTCTGCTGCTGAAACTGAAATATTTAGTACCAAAACACTGATGAGTTAAAGAACACTCATGATACAAGTGTGGTTTGGCAGTCTTTCATATTGACTTCCATACTTATGGTGCACCATCCGTTCTACCTTAAGTGTAAAAAGCAACTTAACTTACTGAAACCTCTATGTCTGACTGTGTCAGACAAAATGAGTTACATTGGAAGACTGTACTCTAGAGAGAATCTTTTTTCTTTTAAATAAGACTGGCACCTGATTATGGAGGATTATGCAAAACTGTCACTTTGGAAAAGGTAGACTGCCAGAAAATGAGAATGATTATTTCATTCTTTTAAAAGTATTTTTGTGTGAATAAATGAATAGTGATAACATAGTGGTTTTAAGTCTTTGATGATTTCGAGTAGCTGATGGCCCAAGAGTTGGTCTTTCATCTTCCACGTGAGTGCCCTAAATTAAAGGCCTGATGAGTTCCATTCATAGCTGAAATGTCATCTGGAGCATCAAGCTTCACCAGTGAGCTGCCTGCTGCTAGGTCCTGACTTTCAAGGTCTGCCTTTATTTTTGCTATCCCATCTTAAATAGGTGAGAATCCATGTGAATACTTTAAACGGTGTCAGGTTGTCAAAACGCAGAAATAACTTGATACTCTGTCAAAAATTTCAGCTGCTTTAAGCGTCATGTTTGTCTTGTTACTATTAAGAACCTCTTACATCCCTTCAAAATATTTAGTCAGGAAAAGAAGTTAGGTCTGTTCTGATGGGAGAGGGAGAATTCTGAAATAACTTAAAGTGATGATGTATTTGTTCCTACAGGGTTGCAAGTCAAGTAGCTGCTTTGGACCTGGGTTTCAAACCAGGAGTTGAGGCAATTAGGAAAAATCCTCCCAAAGTATTGTATCTCTTGGGAGCAGATTCAGGTTGTGTAACACGTCAAGACTTGCCAAAGGACTGTTTTATCATCTATCAAGGTAATTAGTAGATGTAAATTAAGAAGTGTTGCTATCTTAATAGTTGGAGAAAAAGTGTAAACATTGGCATAAAACCCTTTGAGGAATTTCAGCCTTTGTTTTCTGCCAAGAAATGGAACTTCTAACACATAATTGAGATACTGGTTACCTATTTCTTAGGTAAAGATGGGAAACAGTTGATGAGTAATAAGGGAATATAAACCAGCGTAGGTCTTCTGAAACATAGCTTCAGACCTGGCAGACAAAACAGCCTTAGTTTCCAGCTTTTCTGACATACCAAAATATGATCTTCATCTAACAATACTTGTTCCAAGAACCTCCCAAATCTGAGTGACTATAGGGACTGAAGTACCATTTACTCCTGCTTGTAGTCCATTCATTCTCCCCAAAGTATTAGGCAAGTAAGACCTCAGAGCAGCCAGCCTAATAAGCTTCAGATTACTGGCTAAGCAAAACTTAGAAAACCTTTTTTTTTTTCCTGGGAACACAGAAATTCTGTGTCAGTAAAGCATTTCTTTTTATTTTCACTTACTTATGTCTCATGTGGTTGCATACTGTTTCCTCTTCCCATGTATTTAGGGCATCATGGGGATGTGGGAGCTCCCATGGCTGATGTTATTCTCCCGGGAGCAGCATATACAGAGAAGGCAGCCACATATGTGAATACTGAAGGTCGGGCCCAGCAGACAAGAGTAGCAGTAACACCTCCTGGGATGGCGAGGGAAGACTGGAAAATTATTAGGGCTGTCTCTGAGGTACTGTTGCTGTTTTAAGTTGCTTCAAATAAAAGTATACTGAGAGGTTAAGTTCCTTTTTGTAAACACTTTCCAATGTAAAAAAAGGGTAGATTTTCAGGGAAACACATAGTTTTAAGAAGTAATGTCTTGTATTGAATCCTATGTTAATTCTGTGAGTTAAATCATATTGTTTCCCTTTTGAGGATACCTCTGTTATTGTGGCTGCTGTATGTTGTTGGAATGCATCATGGGTGAAGCTTTGCAGATTTTGCAGATCTTTGTGAAGTGCTTTAGAGGAAGCTGGTGGAAGCATGCAGTTTCTTGCTTTTTAGAAAGAAAACAGAATAGACTGAGGCCAGGATCTGGTATCATTAGATGAGGTCAAATATGTACTTACTACTCACAGGGAACAAGATGCATTGATAATTGCATCAACTTTTATTGCATTTGGTGGTAAGCTAAGGAAAATGCCAGTATGGAAGGAGAAAAGTGCTTCTTTTCTTCTTATCCCTTGTATAGCAAACAGGACAGCCTGGTTTTTAACATGGAGAAGTGTTGACTATGTAGGCATCAGAGATCCAGCAGAAAAGTTACTTTGCTTCAGTTTGTGCATTCTGACTGCCTGTGTTTTCAGGAGTGTGGACTTTTCCTCATTTTACTGTAGAGATGTTAATGGATTGGTAATTTAAACCACTGTGAATTAAATCCCTAGACCTGATGGCATTTCTTTCTGTCAATCTCTTAGTTGGCTGGTTTGACCTTGCCTTATGAGAACCTTGATCAAATAAGGAAGCGTTTAGAAGAAGTATCACCCAATCTGGTTCGATATGATGATGTGGAAGAAGCTAACTACTTCATCCAGGCAAATGAATTGGCAAAGGTAAGCAAAACTGAAGCATCTTGGCATGATTTAGTGCTGTTACATAGCATAATGCTTTTTTAAAAAAATCAGCCTTCTTCATATATAGTACGTGAAGCATTTTTTGACCTACACCGAATGCAGAAATCACTAAACGAACACTTTGGTAACAAGTTAAGTCATAAAGGTGACTTTCTTTTCCTTTCTTACTACAGTTAGCGAAGCAACAGCTTCTTGCTGATCCTCTTGTTCCACCTCAGCTCACAATAAAAGACTTTTATATGACAGGTATGTATAGCGTGGTCTTTCCATTCTGAAATCAGCGGAACATTTTACTCGCTTTACAGTAAGGTTGTTAAGATTTGTTTCAAGCTTTCTGCTAAGATACACAGGATTTGAGTCTCTTGAAGAAACAAAATTTTTCAGTAAAATTATTTGGAATTTACATAAAGTACAGGCTGTATTTTCAACTAAGTGATTTTATTTATCCTCTTTGTATCCAGTCTTGTACTGAATTTATTTTTATTGTGTCTGACATGTTTGGATTTTTTTGTTTTTACAGATTCCATCAGTAGAGCATCCCAGACAATGGCCAAGTGTGTGAAAGCTGTTGTTGAAGGTGCTCATGCAGTAGAAGAGCCATCCATCTGCTAGAGACTAATCAGACTGCCACCACTTCCATCTAAGTTTTTGTTGCAGTTGACTGCTGTGACTGATACATTTTTTTTCAAAATCTATTTGACAGGCTGTTGTATTTTTTTTTCTTCCTTCATTCACATTTTTGTCACTTCAAATAGCCCCATCATACTACAGGACTGTTTTTGTGTCTGAGGGAACATGCAGCACTCAACTTACTGTACTCAGAGGCAGGGTACATGACGATTGTATACAAATAAATTATAATACCAAGCCACCCATTACCTGTGTAATTCATGTAGCTCATGCTTCTTCCATGAAAAGAATTCAGTAAGCAACTCAGACTTGGTAAACCTTGATTTTCTAGGAAGGGGTTTACATGGCAAAAATACTAGATTGTAACTTTCTTCCAGAGTATCCAGGTATCCATATTTTAAATCCTGGCCAGAATGTGAACATACTATTTTTGTAATGCACTTGGAAAGCAAGTTGTCCCTCATACCTGGTTTATGCCAATGTTCAGACCGATCTCTGCTCTAGATATTTGTGTTTCTTCATTTAGTTTCAGTTGAGACTACTCTTGGAGGAAATACAAATAATTTTGATGTTGTGGGAAAAAAAAAGCAGTCTTCACACAGCTTCCTCATAATGAACTGCTTTAAAAATTAGCAAAAAGACAAAAGGCCTTTATACCAGTTCAAATACAGAAAAAAAAAATCCCAGAATAGTTTCTCTGTGCATTGATCTTTCTATAGCAAAGTGGGGGAAGGGGTTGTGTGTGGTACTTTTTGGTTGGGTGGTTGGGGGATTTTTGGGCTTTAGAATAACTTCAAACTAGTGACTTTCTCCCTCTGTATTATGCTGGTTAATGTAAGCTTGGAAGAAGGATAACTTCCTCTTCAACTGACTACTAAAGTTCAGTGTAATTCTTCCAAGAATCATGAAACTGGGAACAGTATCATAAAGCCATCACTTCCAACTGTATTAGTTAAAAAAAAAGGTGTTAATTTTGCATGAGGAAAATCTACACTTTTCACTGTAGAATAATACTGAGTGGATGGGGGTACTGCTGTAGAAGTCTTAGCTTTATAAAATTCCTTTTTACTTCCATGCTTAGAATTTTTCAGTAACAAAGAAGTAACTTTTTAAAAAATGGTTTTCCTTCTGCCCAGGAAGCAAACTCTTCCTGGTTATCCTGGTATGTCACAGTGTCCTTACATGAGCTAAGTCTTAAATATTGGACACGGTTTTACTAAGCCTGCCAACTCCAGTTACCAACAGGGACAGGGTCAGCTCTCGTGGTGGTACAGAAAAGGGCAACTGTTCATTTAATTCAGATGCTGCCACGCATGTTAGTGAGGCAGCAAGAGAGACTGAAGTCTGGTTTTAATGGGGCAGTTCACAGGACCAAGTGCAGCATGAAACCTTCCTGCTGTCCTTGTGGAATGTTACTTCTTTAGGAAGAACAGGGGTTTATTGGCACATAGCAAAAGAAAAATGTGTGTGACATATGTCAAAATGTTTAAGAAGAAAGGGTGTAGCTGAATCCTGTATTCAGAAAAACATTTGGTTCTCAGGCTCCTAAGATGAAAACCTTTCTTTCACCCACCTTGTCCCAATGTACAAGCACAGAGGAGTGACTTCAGCTGTGCAACAAGTCAGTTATCACTACAAAATTTATAAAGGTTCAAAAGCTTTAGATTTTTTTTTCTTTAAATGTTGTAGCATTACTTTGGGAGCTCTGGAGTGCTTTTTGGTTTTTGTGAAAGCTCTGTGTCCTTCAAGTAGTATGTATAGTAGATTCTTGTTTCTATTCAAAAACTGTCCAGCCTTTATCAAGAAAGGCAAGAAGGGAAAAAAGTACATGTGGTGCTCTCTGTCCTGTTTCTACTCTATTTCCCACCCAACTACTCACCAAGTACAGAATTTTTCAACCAAACTTGATAATAGCAACAAGGCTCTCTATAAATTTGACTATTTGAAACAAGATAGTAAAGAGAAATCTAAATTAGCATTCTTATCCACTGAGTTTAGAGTGCAGCCATTCCCTTATCTCTTCTGTTTGTTCTGGTGGCTGGACAGTCAGTGCACATGAGGACTTTTACCCAGCTAGTGACAAAAGGATAATAGGGGCCGGCAAAGGCAGGGAGGTGACAGGCTGGGCCAAATATTGAAACAAAACTTACAGAAACAGGACTATTCACGCAACTTACCTCTGTTTATTTAAGAGAAAAAGTTTACAGCTAGTGCTCCTACTTGCCGGTCCTGAAGCTGCACCTGATTAGAGGATTATGAAAAAGCAGTGGTGAAGAGCTGGGGTGGTGGGAGATAAGCACGCTCTGAGTATTGTTCTTGGTGGATACGGTCAGGGCTGACCAGCCAGGTGGTAACACTGCCTGAGCCGTCAGTGTGCTGATGCACCTCACTCCACATGCGAGGCTGGTGGGTGCCTTTATCCTGTGCTGGAGTGGGCAGGGGCTTTGTTACGCTTTGTTTTGGAGCCGAGCCCAGCCCCGGAGGAGATGCAATTCCTGCAATTCCCCGAGTGCAGCCCTGGTTCCACCTGGTGGCCAACTGGCAGAACTGCTCAGCGGGTGCATCGCCAGTTACCTTGAGGTGCAGTAACCTTCATCTCGCCTGCTCCTGTGCTCTCCTGCCTGTACAGCCTGCCAAGGAACAGTAATGCGGCTGGGGAGAGATGGATGGGGTTAGTCATTAAGTATTCTCCTCTCTGAACGCAGCCCTGTGTAAACACGGCTCTGTGTGCAAACTATTAACCCCAAACATGACTTAGATTAAACCTTGCCTTTTTTTCAGCAGGTGGTTGTGGGGAGTAGAAAAGGCAAAGGGTGTGTTAATTCAAGGTAAAACCATACTATGCAGTTACATTTTCAAGCAAGTTTAGGGCAGGTGCAGTTAGATTAAAGAGAAACTTCAGATTAAAGAGAAACTAGAAGTGCAGGCAGATTTAAGCATCTAAGTCTAAAGGTGTGATTTCAAACTAAACAAAAAAAAAAAAAATCAAACCAAAAAACCAAACCAAACAAACAAAACCCCCAAACAAACAAATAAGCAAACAAACAAAAACCCCAAAACCGCCAAACTCTGTTCAATAGCCACCTTACTGAAAGCAGCAGCATCCCATGGGTGCATCCCTGTAGTTTCAAAGGGAGAGTGCTTAAAACTCTGGGCAGTGTAGTGAGCTGCTTCAATAAAAAGAAACCTAACGGAATTCAAGTCAAACAGCTATGTCCTCAGCAAGACTCTGAAATGTACAGCATAATTAGGCCATTCATAAAAAGAATTGTAACTGACTTATTTTTTAATGTATTTTGAAGCATAGCTCAAGGCAGAAAACAAAGTGTAGCATTTCCCCAAGAAGTACAGGATTTTGGATCAGTGCCTCTTCTGAGGCTGGTAAGATTTTTGCAAGACTGCTACATGCTTGAGTGGGGGATGTGCTGTATTGTAATGTTGAAACCAACAGAAAAGCAGCTCAGGGTCATAGCTCTGAAGGAAAAACAGAGTGGCAGACTGACATCAGTCTTAATCCAAAGGGGAAAGGTAATATAACTTCATCTCTGTCCCCACACCTTTGCTCTTCATAAAATACTCCAAACAATGGCTAAGCCAAAACATCCTCTCCCAAAACAAGACAGTCTCCTAATAATGATTTGTTGTGTTGTCCTTCGAATATGCAGTAAGATGAAATCACCTTTAGTGATGAAGGGTTGGAAGATGGCTCTTTCAAGGCACTGACAGGACAAACAGAGAAAGTGCTGAGAAGCAAACAGATAGAAGAGGGCTTCATGGTGACTACCAATATGGGAAAAAAAAAGTACTAAGTAAATGGGGAATTCTGGAGAACAGCTAAAAGCAACAGACTTCACTGATAACTGCAGTAAGCTTTTTATAAGGAGTATGAGAACCCCACAAAACACCAAAATGCCTAAGTTCTCCCAGAATTACCTGAGAAGATGCATTGCTCAAGAAATTTTAAAATTCCTATTTAAAAACAACAAAAAACAAAACAAAGCCAAACACAACACACCATTTCCAATTTCTTAATAGATGTTAACAGATTATTATTATTATTCATAAAATGCCAAATGGGCACAAGAACCTTTGCAAACAAAACACTTAAGTTCACAAGAGAGACACAAGGAAAACTTAGTTCAGAAATGAACACCAAATCCTTCATTGTGTGTGGGCTTATACAAGTCATGGTCCCTTCTGTTGTGTAAGGTTTTATCCAAAAGACACTTTACAGTAACACATATTAGTTGATGGAATGATGTCAGCAAAGCGTCCCCAAGTACCCAGATTACTCCAACTCTCCATAGCTCAGCACTACAGAAAAATAGCACAGAGAGACATAAATAACATATATAAAGCCTTGTGATTCAAACGAGTGATTCCATAATCAGCAAAGCCTGCTATGCTAAACACTGTTAATAATTATTATGGTTTCCTCCAGCTACATGTACGCATCTATTCACAGTGCCTGATGCTGAGCCTACTGAGATTTAGAGGCATAAGAGACATCTCCTCACTCAGCCAATACTGAATTTTGAATATACTTAATTAATATTTCAAAGAAATTGTTTTATTTCTTCTTATCATCGTCTGTACACCTGTGTTTATGTTTGAAATGGATCAGAGATGAGAACCATGTATCAAAAAGAAACATACTAAGAGTAAAAAACTTCACATGTAACAAATAACTTTCAAAAGCCATTGGAATCCCATGACCCTAGACACTAATTAAGCCTTATGTTTTGATGTTAGCTCAGCTCCAACTGTTTTCGAAAAATCCTGTCCTGCATGCTTTTTATTTCTCAATTATCCATCACAGGATATTCCACACCTTTGTTGGAAGCAACTCTCAGAAGACTTAAGAGACTATTGATTTGGCCCAGAGTGGGAATTCTCATCTTTCCAACTTGCAGTGGTGACCAAGACCCTCTGCAACCCGAATGCAAATGAATAACTGAACTAATAGCAGAGACAAGGACTAGGGATAAAGTGTATAGCTTCTTAACCACTACAGTTACAGTTAATGAAATATCAATAGACAGAAGCAGATAGTAAAAACACAATAGTATACTTTGAATTAACAGAGGGCTTCCCAGTAAAATGGGATGGTATTAGAGCATTCTGCTGGGACAGCTTATTCCATTCATTTGTATTCTATTTAAAGAGGTCTCCACAGATGCTCAACATACTCTGGACAACCTTCCCACAATTAACAGTCTTACTGTTTTGTCTTTGCTGAGCTTTAGGAAGACAATACCATTTATTTAATGCAGATTAAAATACACATTGATAATGAAGAACAGATTAGTGAAGTCTTAGTTAATTACTATTTTCAGTACAGTTCACTATCAATTAATTATACTATCATGTAATAGCTAGCATACATCTGCTCCCAACTGGTTAAATACTTCTGCAGCTATACTCCTACTGAAACCTGCAGCAAAATTCCCATTGCTCAAAAAAGCTTTAATGAAGCCCCTAAGACTCAGGAAAACAAGGCTTGTCATCTGTACTTCGTGTTGCTCTGCCGGCATTTAGGGCTTTAAATGAAGTAAAGCAAAGTTACTGTTGCACATAGAGCTCGTCCTACACTTTCAGCTGTGCTATCTGTCACACAGGAGTGCACTAAAGCATGGGTTTGAAGGAGTTTAGCAGATGAATTAAGAAGCTCAATTTATGCCATAACTTGGATATACTTCCTAGAGAAAATTCCTCAGACTGTAGACAGTGTTTTTAACATAAGGACTCTGAGGTTTGGAAAAGAGGCAAAAAGCATGCTGGTTATCAAATACATACAACTGCAGCAGACAGAGTAACTGAAACCCAGATATGCAAGAGACAACCATTGCTATAAAATTCCCATGTTAAAGAATTGTTGAAAAATAAGAATAAGCATTTTCCTATAACACTAATATGCTGGGATTTAATGGTTAGCTTTCCCCCAGAACTTGCCACTGTTAAATAAACTAATAGAACGTAACAGCTGCTCAAGACACTGCTTTGAAGACTGTATCATAACTTTGGGTTTTATTTAATTTCTCACCCTTTTCAGTCTTTAAATGCCTAAAGACTGAAAAGATCATCTATACAAATGTGGCTCTCTGGATACAAAAATCTCAAATTAACATCTATACACTTAGAGTTGTTCTTCCCCTTCAAAACATTCACCTGCATTTTAGATAAATTGCTAATCCCTTTCACAAGCATTTGAAGACATTGGACCTGTTTCCTCAGTATGTGTCTTTCAAGAAATAATACCAAGATGCCGACATTATAGCACTATTTTGTGGAGAACCCGAGACTCTTCATCACATGCATAGAGTCTAAGTCATGCTCCAGAAATTCTTGAGGTCTGCACTTGGGGTGCATACGACCTTGGGAGAGAGTCAAGGTTCCTTTCTTGATGCAGCCTCCTCCAGTAACTGGTGTACAACCTAAAGCAGCTATTTCATTGCTTTATTAGACTCACAAAGCTTATTCACTGCGTCACTGCCCTCTGTCTCACTACTAATACAAGTGAGACACATCAGCACAGAATGCCTCATTAGCCAGAAACCTGTGATTTACAGAACATTAATGTTCACTGACCACTCTGTCCTCAAGCGTACAGTAAGTTTACTGGATGGAGCAGTTGGTCCAGGGATGAGGCCAATTTAAATCAAGGCAGACAGACCCATTCTGAAGAAATGGAAGTTCCAGAATACAATTCTGAATGTTGTACAGGGGACCTTTTGTGCTTTGGGTTTACACATTGTCCTTGTACAGAAGTTTCAGAGTCCAATTTGTTCTCCAGTGTAATTTCAGAGCACTGTTCTACCCATCAAAATAATGTATGTCCCAACTTAAGAGTCTTGTCTATAAAAATAAGCAAATCTTTTTAAAAAAAATCATTTCATTCTACATTACTAAAGCTAGCAGACTGCTCCTTTAGGTTGTTACTGTGTAACATTTTATTTTCAGCAAAACAATCAAAATAATATTTGCATCTCTTAGTAAATTAGTGAAAAGCAAGTTACTCTCAGGTAAATAAAGTTTTGTTACATAAATTTCTCTATCCATAAAGTACAAATTTTAATTTCTCTGTTGAATGATTACACAACACTTCATGTAACTAGGATCTGGCAAATTTTTCGTCTTTACTTTCTCCTCCTTAAAAAGATTAAATTATTTTTTTAAAAGTATCCCATTTCAACTTTTCCTATTCCAAACTAGTTTCAAAATGTTTCTCCTTTTGCTTGGCATTAAGCCTCTGGCTTCACAATTAACACACATCAAATAGATCTCAGGATGTCACCAAAATGTGTAACGCTACTATGATGCATGTTTAAATTTAGGCATGCAAGTAATCCGATTACAGTCAGTATCTGCAAAGCCAAACACATAAGCCAAAGAAAAGGTTTAATATTGTTTCTGTGCTCAAGTTATCAAGTGCATTCACAGCCATTTCTCTAAAATGTTGTATCATCTGCATCCCATTAAAAAAATACAATTCCAAGATACTTAGTGTGCTGTACAGATATTCTCAAGAGTACCACAGAGAGATGCAGCATAGATTAGTTGTTCATGGTGTGCCTCTCTTCCTAAAACACAAAAAACATCTTAATAGCCCAAAGAAGAGAACTTGAACTGCAGTTGAATTATACCAAACTACTGAATTAGAGTTGAAAGTAGCAATTCTCTTGTTTAACACAATGGTTGACACAAGAAATCACTTTGTACAGAAACTTGAATTTGGTACTCCAGCAAAATCCTACCGACTTGGTAAGAGTTTTATGCAAGGAATTATAGAGTGATCCTTCAAACACTTCTGAATTAAGTGTTAGCAAGGCCTGCAAGCATTTGCAAAACTGGGGTCTGAGAATTTGGCCCTTTAGCTGTCTATTTAGAATAAAAGAAAAGGGAATACTAGTTTATGCCGCATTTGTTGAATTCCTAAATCAACTGAGATAATTTATTTGCAATATTTCAAAGGGTTTGCAGTTTTTCAATCATCCCACACCTGACCAACATTTGTAATCCCTGTCATTCCTGTAATGAATTTTAGGTATAGGATATAAAAGTAGTTTTTGTTGAAATAGCTTACAAAAATAATCATCATATTTCATGCTCCAAAGCCTACAATAACGACTGATAAAATTATGAAGGACCCTAATTATTGCATTACTTCTATCCAAAGCACGAACTCTTTCGAAATACAATATAGGAGCAACATATTTGGAGGGATTTTTTTGTTGTTTTCTAGCATTAGCAGAATTATGCATTTAATGGATTAATAACTGAAAAACAGAAAAAATCCTCCTTGAATAACAGAAAAACACCTCCCATGCAATAATTCCATTGAACGCAACACTCTGGATTATTAAAATGAGCTAGGTAGACCAACCATAATCTAAAAAAACCCCTGCTAAACAAAAGAGAAACAGTTTGACACACAGACCAGCTGACTTTTAATTATACTTTAATTAAAATCTATTTATCTAAATGAAAAACCCACTATGAACACACAAACTACGCTCACCATGCAGGCTGGGCAAACTCAAAGTATGTTTTGAAATGTGGCTGTACCTAAAATATGGGAATTTTTTTTTTTTTTTTTTTTAAGATTACAAGAATTCAACTAAACCAATGTATTTCAGATTTGGCAGGGGAGAGGAAGAGGTTGATAATATACTAAGTAATTCAGTACCTTCATCCATATGACCTTAGTCAGACCTTAGTCTGACTGCAGTTCAATTACTCTATACCACCTGAATAATTTTTACAATGGAAAAAACATAATGTATAGCTCATTAGTTTCCCAATTATTTCCTCTTCCTTCGGGACAAATAAAAAGGCATCTTTGCAGTTCATCTCTGAACAGGGCTGTGCATAATGCTACTTCAAGAAACATTACCACAGATCTGCTGAATACAGTGATCAGTGTCTTCACCTATAGATACACCATAGCATCTCACATTGCTTTGACAGCATTTAATGTATTTTTACACTCTAATAAAAGAATCTGCAACAAAGAAAAATACTATTAATTTATCTTACAAGACACTGTAGTATAAACTTATAGCATTTCTCAGCTCTGTAAGTAAGTCAGGAATAATAATCATAAATATCAAGACCAAAGCCCCCAAATCAAAACAGTAACTTAAAAAGAACCAAAACAGATTTTTAGAAGGCTGCAAAGTGCTTTGAAAACATTAAAACCAAAACTCAACTATTGCCCCCAAATTTCTTGCTATGAGTTCTGTTTTTTCACATCCCATCCTGGAGGGCAGACAATGCTAAATTTATGACAGCACAATTTCTCAGATATCTATCACAGGTTCCTATCACTCGCGTTAAATCCCCCATACTTTCTCTACACAGCCTACTCTAGAAAGAAATAAAAAAGTAAAAATAAAAAAAAAGGTGGGTTTTTTTTTCCCTACCCATACATCGAATTTAATTTACAATGCCTTGAGAGAGAGAAAGACGTTATGGTACAGTTACACCAAACTATCCGACATCAATCTCAGCTGTTTACTAAGATTACGAGTACAAAAAAAAAAGTTACACGAACTTTCACAATTACACACTAATTTTTAGAACCATCACAGAATGACCAAAAAAAAAAAAGTTATCAACTTTATAAATACAGAAAAATCACATGGTTTTAAGAACAACAAAGTTACTAAAAATATATATTTTACCGTACCTCCTTTAAATTTTTTTCCCGAGAGTTGATCTTTACAGGTTATTAAAAAAATATTTCTTCAGCCACAAGCCTTTGTATTTTATTTTTATTTAAAATAAAAAGTCACAGAAATGTTAAAATATTTTGTTTCGGCCATTTGGCTCCCTCCTCCAAATTGACACTTTATAAAAACCTTCTGTACTTTTTTCCCCCTCCCTCTCTCCCTCTCTACTACCTCCAAGATGGTAGGAAAGTTGTTGTTTTGGAGGGCAGAGGAGCCGCTCTCTGATGTTATGTCCTCTCGGTGCCTGTAGTGGTGCTATAGGAGGCTGCTGGCTCTCTTCTTGAGCAGCCCCAGCAGCCCTGCCTTCTTTGCTGGAGAATATATTCAGGGATTCCCCTTAATAATCACCTACCCTCTGAGCACTTTGTAGTTTTAAAATAATAAAAGAGCCCCCAAAGCTTCCTCACCACAAAAAGCAGGATCTTCTCAGAGACAGGGGGGCAGCAGCTCCTCAGCACAGAGCCCGAGCACATTCCCAGTCCCTCTGCTGGGGAGGAAACTCTGATCTGTCAGCCCAACAGAGGGAAAGGGGGGAGAGGAGAGAGAGGAGGGAAAAAAAAGCAGCTGGAAAGGTAAGCCAGGCCCGGCCTGCATCCCCGGGCTCGCGTAGCGCGGCAGGCGGTGCGGAGGGTGCAGGGCGGGCGGGGAGGCGGGCTACGCGAGGCCGGGGATCGGCCGGGGCGGCGTAGGCCGCAGGAGGGGGTGCGGGGAGCCAGGGGGGTTTTTGAAGCTTTCGGGCGCCGGGAGGAGCGCCGGAGGGGGGTGAGACGGCCGCCGGGGCCCAGCGGGAGGGTCGGGGCGCGGCGCCTTTGCCCGGGAGGTGAAGGGCG
>VZTH01017875.1:1858261-1897485 GCA_013397815.1 Aleadryas rufinucha | reverse complement strand
GAATGCGGCCGCAGGTTCCCCCCCGCCCGTCCCGTACCCCCTTTTCCCCCCGTCGGTGACCCCCTTCGGCCGGGCCGGCGGCGGGCAGATTCGCTGCACAACTTTTTGGGAGGGAGTGGGGGGGGGTTTTGGGGGTGCGGGAGGCCTTCGGAGTGCCCCCCCCCCCTCCCCGCCCCCTAAGCTGCCGGCACGTGGGGCCCCGGGCCGGCCCCCGGAGCAGGGAACGAGGGGCAGGGGCTGCCCTGGCTGCACCTTCGCTTCTCGGCACATGCCGGGGCCGGGGGTCGCCTGAACCGTGCCGAGGCCGGGCTGGGGTCCCTCAGCCACCCCACTGTCCCAGGACCCGTTAGCGGAACAGGAGCGGCAGCCCACTGGCACCTCAGCCAGGGGAAGGGAGCGCCTTAGTAGCCCCTACACAGCAAGGGCTGTGTCTGGCCCCCTGTCGTGTCCCCGCTGGACACCTTAACTGTCCCTGTGGGCTGGGGTCCCGCTGGCGTGGGGGGCCTGTGTGAGGTGCTGCTGCCCCCCAGGACTGAAAATGAAAGGATCGTTTTTTTCAGGGAAAAGAACGTCTGGTAGTTGTGAAGTGAGTGCACTGGAAGACCCACCAACGCGCTTCACCCCGCACAGGTGAAATAGCTCTGGTTTCTAATGCGGGAGGTGGCGCGTTTTGGTCAAATGTTCCTTAATGTGTCTTTTAGGTCAAAATTATAATGGCTTTGTACAAGTAACCTCAAATGAATTTTGGAAGTGACAGTGACGCTCACCTTAAAGCCTTATATTATACCATCTGATTAAAATACATAGAGTTAGTTCTAACTTTCTTACTCAACAACGTGCAATGCAGGTTTATTTTAAGGCCTTTCAGTTTTTGAGGATTGGGAGACTTAAAAATAAAATTGACAAAATTAGGGCAGTGCATCGTTCCCCTGTACATAGGTGCCCTCCCCTATGGGCTCACCTCAGGTTTCATGCTCAGGCCATACCCACCAGGTACCACTGCTGACGGCTGAACTGGAGCACTCGTGTTTTGTATGAAACCGTCACTTAGAGCCTGGTGACATTCAGCCTTTTGCACGAACTGTTTGTAATATATACAAAGATCACACAAATGTTATTAATGGTAAAGCTAAATTATCTACGGAAAGCAAGCCAAACTTCACGTACTGGGGGTTATTTTGATGTTCAGTATTTTTGTGATGAGTGAATGAATTTGTGTGTAGGGCCTGGTCCTACAGAGCTGTATATACCATGTTCTCATGGTATGGTAAATCATCAGGAGGTACAAATTTATTGTAAGACCACACTGAAACTTCAATAGCTTATACCTGCTGAAAGACTCCTCTGTGAGGAGCTCTATTGGTTTATTTATTGAGTATTCCTGCTGAAGCAAGAATGATATTGTATTGTGTGAAAATAAGCTTATTTGTCCTTGTAGTATTGGGACTAAAAATAAGACAAAGATATTTTGTTTAACCTCACATGGAAGGGCAGGTTATCTGTTATTTGAATAAAGACTTGGACTTGGTTTTTTTTTTTCCCCCCAAGTACAGATGCAAGGTGTGTTGTGGTATGTTTAATCTCTGCTTTATCTCAGGATCATGATTTTGGTATTTTGAGATAATGTTTTTAAAGTACGTTTCTGCATGTTGCAATGTCCTGAAGGGTCCATTTGTTGCTCTGTCTGAAGGCCACCTCTCTGCAGCCCTGCTCATCCTGGCAAAACCCAGGCCTGTTCATAACTACATTGAAATAAGTGTGCATGAGACCCTCCCTGTGAGGATGTGATGGCAGCACTGGGGCCTGAGACCTTCTGCTCGAATAGAGAAATCCTTGTTCAAAAGACTTTCAAGATACAGAGCCCATCTTGAACCTTAGGTCAGGAATAGCCATGTTTAGGAAATTACTTTTTTGAAATCTATAGGAATGTACTCTTGGCAGTAGTTATGAGTTTTCCTACCTAAGATCTTTTTTCTTTAGAAATCCGCTGAAGTTTCTAAAATTCTTAGAGTCTTAAATGTTTGTTGGTTTTTAGGGTTTGGGATATCTTTGTCAGGTTTTCCCTAAGGTACTTTGAGGTACAGATGAGTGAATGAGCTGAAATAAAAACTCCTGCTTAAGTTCATTTGGTGTAGGAAAACAGAAAGAATCTGTTCAATTTGTGAGCGGAGTTCTTTTTCCCCTCCTCATAGTTATGTTTCTGCTCTTGATTGTAACTAGTTACAAGTTCTAGTTCTCTAGATGTTACTATTATTAGGAATAATGCTTAAGTTTAATTCTGTATTGTGTTATATTCTAAAACATAATCTGTTTTACCAGTGTTGCCTAAAATATTCTGGTGCTTTTCTGTTGATATATTGGACAGCCTTGTGCAATGTAAACTGCCTTTTTCCAGAGCTGACGTAATAAGCTTCCTAAAAAGGCAGAATGAGGGCAATATTGCTTCTTTCTTGCTGGGTAGATCTTCACATATGAAAAAAGTAGTCCAAAATACGATTCCAGGTGGTAACTAAAAATATCTTGTAAGATCTTAACATGTTGAATGCCTTGATCTGTCAGGGTACTTGCATGTGTGTTGCAGCACTCTCACTTCAGAGGCCTTCCTGAGTAAGGACTGCACTCTACTTAATAAAAGTGTTCTGTACAGGAACTCTTGTAACTGACTTTGGTTGCTTCCCAGTGTTCTCTGTCTCAATTTGAATGCTTTTACTGACAAAAAGATTCTTGTTTCCACACTTACAGCATTCTTGGTTTGGTAACTGAGTGTAGTAGAGAATTGAGCTGTTAAAAGACTAGAACTAAGCCAAACTTATGGTTAGATTACAGTAAGGGACAGAAGTTATAACTTTGTGGTGTTGATGTTGATAACAATTAGATGTGGTACAGCTTCTCTTGATAGAACAAAACATTTCAAAGAGAGGTATTAGTTGCTATGAAATAGAAAAAGTGAATGTTTTCTCCTTAGAAGTATACTTTTTACTAACACTGATGGAAAAATTTTGGTATAAATTAGCTTTAAATGCTTGACTTTTTGTCATGAATTCTATGGTTTCTGTTCATCTTGGAGTGGATGACATTCCATGTTGCCAAACATCTTGCACTCTGTGTGTTTGCTTAGTTTCAGGAAATGGGTCTGACAGTGGCAGGTACTTGTTCTTTCTTGGTCAACAGGAATTGACAAAACTACTATTTATGTTATTTGTATTTGTCGAGAAGCTGAGGTTCTTGTAGATCCATGTTCTACTTCTGGACCCAAGCTGATGGTTTTGGAAACATATGGAGATGATTGTACCTTGTCTGTGAGATGTCATGAACACACCAAGCAATTTAACAGGAAATTTGGGCTACTATTAGCAAATGCAAAACAACGAAGTAAAGACCTCTGTACTTGTGGATTTTGTTTGGATGCTGTGTATGAAGCTCTGAGCTCAGTCCTCTTAATTATACATCTTTTAACCACCAGGATATAATTGCCTAGCAATTTACAATGCATTTGGGGATTCCATTGCCTAAAAGGATCTTACGTACATTGAATGTCAAGTTCTGAGCATATGTTTAAGAATGTACCAACCCACGTGATTTCAAACACACTAATATTTTCAGCACAGCATTTGCTCAGAATCACCGATCTGAGTTTTGAGGCTCTAGTGCTTTGGGCTTTCTATTAGTGAGTAAGCCATTAACTTCCCTGTAGACTACAGATCATGTCAGGTACCAGATCTCTGTATGGCATAATGCTGGTACTTGGCTATGGTTATAGTAAAGATTGTCCTCCAAAGTTTGCTGCTACACTTTTTTCCAGCCTCTCTGTAGGACTGTTTAATTCTTTTGGAAGAGGGTATGTGGAGTGCAGAGCTACAACTTTTTTGTCTTTGGAATTGATGTGCACTGCAAGGGAGCTGATTATTCTGGTACTGAAAAGTCAGTACCAAGAGCAGTTGGGAGCTGGCTTCTTCCAGAGAGTGATAGTGGGTATTGGCAGTTGGACAGGTGTGTTCCTGTGTGTATTGAAATCTTTAATTTCTCTTTTTGCAGTCACTGTGCAAACCACCTTCAGTTGTCTTATAGACTATGAGTGGCTGCACTCAGCAGGACAAATAGCTCTACTCTTACGTGCTGATGTCTCAGAGTGTGACTTTGCTCTGTGTCCTGCCTGTCCTTGCTATAAAGCCTTGCTGGAGTGCTAGGTTTGTTACTCTTCTTCACATGTCCAGATAGGACTTTAGCCAGAGGGAGATTTTCTTCCAGTCAGCTGATCAAGAATAAAAAATGGGACAAAGGGAGAAATTAATGTGTTATGAAGTTACAAATATTAGTGATAACCTTATAAGAATATGAAAAATACCCTGCTGGGTCAGATCAGCTTGGATCCAACCTAATATTCTGTCTTCGGCAATAGGAATAAGTGATGCTATTTAGGAAGAGCATGAAAGCCCAGACACTTTTTTGTGCTCTCTTCTCTTAATCCTCCACCACCCATATTTGTTAAATTGGTCATGCTAGCGGGTACATCACTTACGTCCCCGTTGTCTATGAACTTCTCTATTGCCTTTTTGAACCTGATGATACTGTCTGCTTCTATGGTCTCATGTGACAGCAAGTTCCAGCAGTTCACTACCTGTGAGTAGTAAAAATAAATAAATACTTCTTTGATATATTTTGAGTCAATCTCTTACTAGCTTCATCAGGTACACCTAGTTCTGATACTGTGTGATCTGGTGTATGACTGCTCTGTATTTACCTTATTCCCTACCATGATTTTTTAAACCTCAGTCATGTATTACATCATTTGGCAAGGGCATGCATTTTTGGATTCCCTTCTGTTCTTTGCCCTGTTGTTTCTGACCAGCTCGAAATCTTTTATTTAGAATCAGTTGTTTAAGGAAAATCTAGGTTCCTCAAGAAGCAGCTTCTGGTTTCTCATTCACAGGTTGTGGCTAAAGTTAGTTTGAGCACATGCAGGCATGAATTTTTTTTTCTGTTGAACCTTCCTACGTCTTCAATGCAGAGTGTAAATGCAAAACTGAAAACAGTTTCCAGAAAGTTTTGTATTCTGATATTTTTATAGTGAAGTACAGCTGCTTAAGCATTTGCTTTTTCCAGGGGAAGTCCATGTTTCCGTCATCTCTTACTGAATCCTGTGGGACAAAAATAATTTCTCCCCCACCCACTATTTAGCTGAGTGTGGTTTCAGTTCTCTTCAGTTAAGTGACATGTGCCTATTCCATCCTTTTGCTAGTTGTTACGCAGCAGCAAAAAGCTCTGTTAAGAACTCCTGTAAATTATTAAAAATAAAACACTGCATCAGATGCAATCAGAATGAAGAGATTTAAGTGTCTTCGTTATTTTTATGTGTATATTTATACACACACACACACATACACACTCTTACATGGTATGCTATGGAAGTAAAAAGAAAAAGCTCTTTAGATAAAAAAGTCCAACTTCAGTCTCTGATCCTGGCAGCATATCCACATAGTGACATGTCTTTTGGGGAGTCTGTTTAAGAATCTACCAATAAAGATATAATTGCAAGTATGAGAAAATTGCTGTGTTGGTTTTTTTTGATGTACTTTTGATTGGCTACTATGTTTATTAGCTTTCTTGTTCCTTGCACTGTAGTTGCACTAATTGATTCCTGTCAGGATTTTTAACATAGTTATATTTGCATGAGCTTCTCTTAGTGTATATATAGACCCAAAAATTCGTGTTCATGCTCATTGGTTTCCCTGGGGATTATTGTCAGTATTTTTGTGTGAACGTTTCATATAGCAGTGTAGTTGTGCCCTGTATCTCTCAGACAAGTGAGAAGTGAAATACTATGCCTGCCTTGACACAGTCAAGTTAAATGCAAAAATAAGACTTAATTATGAGTTAAATCCAAAAATAAGACTGTGGCCACAAGAATAAGTCTAGGATTATAGTGGCTGGGAACTGTGGAGCAGTTTCTTTACAGAGGCTTAACAGAGGCACACAAGGTATGGCACACACACATTTCTTGCTGTTTACTTTGGAACCATCCTGAGGAACTCTTTCTCTTTGGTCTGTTGCTTGATAACCTTCAGAAAAGAAATACGGCTGAGTTGTACAAAAGAGGAGAAAGTTAGTGATCCATCAGAAACTCTGCAAAGCATGATAGTAGAAGTTTAAAAGAAGGTGATAAATAAACTAGAAGAAAATAGAGAGCAAAATGTGGGTTACCCCAGTTGCAAGATACACTTGGTGTTTCAAGTTTTGCGTCCGGTCCAGTATGCCGCCTGATGCAAGCTTTGATAAACTATTGAGAGAAGCAGGCTCCCCAGCAAAAGGCTTTCTGTCCACATTGTGTGTATGAGATGCAAGTGGTTAAGATTCATTTGATTGCTTTTGCTGTCATAATAATAGAAGAGTCCACCTCTCAAATGTATGGGATACAAACACTGACCACAACTCCTGTATGGGTCATGTTCCCATGCGATTTATGTTTCTCGTTCGTGTTGTTGCTGAATAATACTGAAGGGTTTGTCAGTATCTGCCTGAGCCAAGGTGACTGAAAGGATTATTTGGTCCTTAACATGCTAAAGGAGAGATTGTTTCCTCTTCCCATTCTGTATTTTTGAAGGGCACAGACAACAATGAACTTTCTTGTTCTTAAGACTGATTTGTTGTGGAAAGTCATGCTCCAGTGCTTGGTTTCAAATATATAGATAGTGTATGTGCTTCTGTGCATTGAGAAAAGTTGGGAAAGGTGTTGGAACTGGGCTAGGTGTCTGTGCTTATGTTGTGACTGTCTGGTGTAAGCAAAGTGCAAGGCCCCTGCCTGTGGGGGTGCTTGCTTATGTGTGTGCATGGAAAGGGAAAATGTGTATCAAGAGGAAATACAAAGTTACCATTATTCTTAAATGATTGTTCAGGTCGCTTGCAGTGGCTACATTCTGTAGCACCTGTTTCCATTCTATATGCTCTGTGTGCTGTACATGTGCATGGATAGCTGCTCCAAGAATTTTAAGTGTGTTTTTAAATTTTTTAGTACTCTTCTGTCTTTCTGCTTCTACAGCTAGATATATGCTAATGAAGGCTGGATTTGTGCCGTTTACTTGGTGGGATAGGGTGTTTTGTTTTCCCCTAGTGACTTAAAATTGCTTTTCTAGATCCCCCAGTGCCATAGTGCTTTGTCATTTTCTCATGGCACTTTTTTACAGCAGGAAGTGGAGGCTTGTACCTTTACAAGAGGAAAGTGCATCTTTCCTGCAAAGTCTGTACAGGCTTCCTCCTTGCCATCCTGCTCTTGCCAGTTTGGGCCTTGGGAACGAGTAAGTTCATTGAGGTGGCAATCTGTACATTTGTTACATGTCTCTAATTTATTACATATTTCCTGAATATCACCTCTATGAACATTCCTTTCCTTGGTGTATAAAACATATGAAACTGAACTGAGTACTGTATGAATACACAGTGCTTCAGGATGACCTTTCTGAATAAAAGCTACTTTTTGCAGGTTAAGCTTGGTGTATCAGAGTAGCTGCAGAATGTTAATTTTTTTGAAACTACTCTGGGATTGTTTTGGGGTTTTGTTTGTTATTTTTAAAAGATGATTGCCAAAGACCTCCATAATGTTGGGAACTGAAAAAGTACCTTATAGCTGCATGGATTTGTACTGTAGGAATCTTCTTTAGGGGGAAAACCCCCCAGCCTCTTGCTGAATTGACATTTCAGCCCTCCTGGCATTGATGGCAGTACTGACTGGTATTAATGCCTGCATTTCCCTAAAGTAAGTACAGTGAGGTAGGATGAACTTTGATGAACATTCCTGATGACCTCAGGAAGGACTGCCTATGGATGCTTGCAGAAATTGTAAGCAGCTACAAGATCTGAAGACTGTTCATCAGGTGTGGTAAAGAAAACTTTTCTTAAAAAAAAAACCAACTCTGTTGCACTGACTGACGAAATAATTTTGCAGAGCAAAGACAGACTCTGGTGGTTTTGTAAGCAAAAATATTTGAAGTAAACCCTCTGCAATCAAATGGCTTAATCATCTTTCAGCTTGATTTCTGAAAGCAGGTGATCTAATCTGACACTTAACCTTTTCCAACTTGTAGCTTCTAATCACTTTCTGGTAGATTTGTGAAGTTCTGTTTAAGTGATTTAAGTGTGGTGGCAGTAGAATTTTCCTTCCCCCAGTAATTTCTTTCACATTTTCCAAAGATCATGACTACTGATTGAAAACTGTTGTGCTATGGATTTGTTTTATTGAATGCTAGCTGAACCACGGGCTTGGTGACTACATGTGCCTGTTTACTTACTGTAGTAATATCTGTTTTATTCTGACTGACATTGACCCTTTTGATATTTTCCTTAGACAATCTGCTTCGTCTTGATTCATCATCATTCCAGGATAGTGGTCTCCTTGGGGCTCTCTCTTAACACTGACATGGTACAGAAGATTTAAAATCAGGTATTGTTTTGGATCCTTCTTTCCGGCTAAAATGAAACACAGCCTAGAACTGAATGCAGTTTTTCTTCCCTTACATGATTTGTCTCAATGTTTTGGTTCTTTCAGCTGATGTTCACAAGGAATAGAGTCACGTGATGTATGAAGGCAAACACATACACTTCTCTGAGGTTGACAATAAGCCCTTGTGCTCATATAGCCCCAAACTGTGCAAGCAGAGGCGACTTAACGGCTACGCCTTCTGTATCAGACACGTTCTGGAGGACAAGACTGCCCCCTTCAAGCAATGTGAATATGTGGCCAAGTATAACAGCCAACGCTGCACCAACCCCATCCCCAAGTCTGAGGACCGTAGGTGAGTTGTGGTTTCCTATCTGCAAAGGGGGAAGTGGCTGGGACGGAGGCTTGAGTTTTATTTAAGTTGCTGCCTGGTTTCAGGATGAGGGAGGAACTGGCCTGAGTGAATTGTATTCCAGGATGTTCCTTTGAGGATTTTGTTTTGAGACCAGTAAACTTTATTTTATTTTCTGTGGGAGTCAAATACTCAGAGAGAGGGCAGTAACTTTATCCCAAGGAAGTTTATGGGAGAGTTCACTGCTTTTCTCAAATTCACTATAAACTGTGGATCAAACCTGCTACACAATATCAGTATTCTAACTCATTTGCTTTGTCACTCACAGTACATGCTCTTAGAAAGGCCTTCTTGTTTAGCCAGTAGTGCCAAAAGCACATGTCCATCTGCTTTTTCAGGACAAGCAGTTGAAAATGCTTATCTTCTGGACACAGGGAGCAGTGACACATAGGGACAAATCCAGAATTACAATTCATTGTTGGTGATTTGGTACTGATCTGTAGTGTTGTTTTACTGGAATAAAATAAATGTTACTTGATAACAGATGAGCCATCCGTGAAGGTGCCACATGCTCCCTTTCTTCTTTGCTTCCCTTTATTTCTTTCTCCCTCCCTGCCCAAATGAAGATGCCCGGAGTGCCCAGGTATTACATTCCTTGCGAAAGATAGTCCTTGAAATTGTTGAGAGCTGGGAATTAAAAGCAGATTTCCTGAACTGCAGCCCATACTGTAACCACAAGGGCATTCTTCCTTGCTCTTTAAGACTTCCTGAATACCAGTCTCATTCGTGCTGCTCGGGCTGAAATGGCAGAATTTGTCTAATCTCGTCTGCTGTCTATATATGACGTTATTTTTCAGAGCTGTCATTGCAGGTTTTGCCAGTAACAGAGTGTTTAATTAATGTATGTGTTAACTATCTGAGGCTTGTTTTCTTAGAAATGCTTTTTTAAACCTAAAATATGAACAAAATGTGCCAAAAAAAAAATCAAACCACTATTCACTGACCTTTCACATTATTAGCTGCCATTCACTAACCTTTTGCATTATTAGCAGTGTTCCCACTGTGCCCTACATATAACTTCCTTCTCAGCTCACAGCTCCCTCTCTTGTCTGAAACAACAGTTGGACTGTGCTCTAAATTAACTTACACTTCACCTGCCATTTCAGCTGAGGAGACTGATGAAGTGAGAAAAAAACATGAATGTTTGTCAAAAGCTGTAGGGCAAATGCTCAAATGGCACAAGATGAATAACTTTAAGCTGTAATTTGACAGTCGGTGAGTGTTTCTTTGCTACTGTACAATTGAGGCTCTTTGGAAATAAGCTCACAGAAATGATCATGGAAATTGTTAGCACAAATGGTATGTTGTAATTTCAGATGCAAGAGCTGACTGAGCCAGAGTTCCTGTTTACCAGGGGTCATACTGAGAAACAATAGAAGTAATAGTACTTAATGACACTTTTTTACGTCTCATATGTTCCCATGGAATTTGTGATTTTTCTTTACACCTTGAATTGAGTTCACACTTTGTTCTTTTTGATTTTTCTCAAGTTAAAGTGAAGTGTGGTCATGACATCTGGTGTATGTTATATTAGAATAATTCAATTGCATGTCGAGTGTCACATTACAGTACTTGAAGAGGACAGCAGGTGTCTGAAAGAGAAAATAAACTTTTAATTTCAAATGAGAGGATGTGATAGTTTGAAAGAATATTTAAAAAGACTGTTTCTTGGGGCAGAGTTTAATTTTAACAATAATATTTAATGAATGCTAGTGATAAGACTGTGGCTGTTCTAAACTTCTTTTTTTTTGGCAGGCAAACCTGTATCTGTTTCTTAGGAGACTTTTTTCACACTCTGTTCAATATAAAGATGTTTGCAGTGTCTGAGTTCTTCACTCATAGCTTTTCATTTTCTGTATACAGAATTACTGTCAGATGGTCATTTTGTCACAGTTTTAGACATGTAAGTGTACATGATCAGAAGCAGGCTGTATGATGCTCTGACAGCTATCTTCTTTTATACTTTTAGAGGTTGTTAAAAAAAAGTATTTCAAGAAGATGCATGCATTATATGCCAACAGCTTCATAGTCTGTCCACAGATAATTAAAAAGAATTATCACTTGACCCCAGACAAATGAGATGCTACCAGCCACAAAGATGGTTAATATGGGGCCATATTATTAGATTTCATTAACCATTAATATTCTACAAATTAAATCTATTAATAGTGTGTGACTTCACTGCCTTATTTGAAGTCTGATTTTTCTATTCACTATCTTGGTTTTTTTTTAAAGAACATATATATGTGGGATGATACACACATGGGTTTTATATCTCTGTTTTCTCTGAATACATCTCCTACTTCTTTCTTAGCCAGATACACACAAAGATAATGAAATGCAACTTGATTTTTAAATATAGGATTACTACAATGTAGTTCGGTTAAGCACTATTTTGTCTCTAATTCTCCTCACTCAAGAGAACCTTTAAATAATTTGTTAATATACAAGCTGCTCCTCAGTTTATTTATTTTTATTTTTATTCTTTTAAGTAAGTGATGGAAATTGATACCAAACTGGAGTGTACTAAGAAGCAGAATGCAGTTGTAGGTAAAAAACCTCACTGTCTGAATTCTTGCTTTCCCAGTGGATGTGGGAAACTGTCCAGCTGAAGCCTTCAGAGCCCATCACATTTTCTGTGCTTCATATTATGATAATTTTAATGGATATCAACCCACCATGTGTGTGGACTTCATTTGACCTTACCTGCACAGAGTAAGTGCCTTTGGCACTGAATGAGAAAGGGGAAAAAACCCTGTATTGGATACTTATTGTGATACTGTCAGCTGAGCATAACTCATAGACAGGTTATAGAAGTGACAAACAGCCTCTAAGACAGGCTCGTCAGGATTGGCTCTTGTAAGGCCACCTTGACCCTGATGGGTTTCGTGCTCAGAGCTATATGAAAAGCACTGTGCTACTTGTGGGTTCTGTTCCTGTCTTCCCAGTAATCTGACTTCTATGGAGCTTGAACTAGTAATGCAGACTCTGCAGCACCGTGTGAAGTCGGAGCCAGTTTAGGCCAGGGCCAACTAAAAAGCCCTGGTGGAACGTGCAGGATGGGGAGATGTGTGTGCATGCCCCCTGGCTGTGTGCAGGGCTAGCGAGAGCCTGACAGGGTTAAGGCTGAGCTGGTGCTAATGAGAACTGTGCCTAGCCAAAACTCTTGCCTGCAGTCTTCTCTACCCAGAGAAGACTGAGCTGCTCTTCTTGGTTACTTCTTGCTCCTCTTAGTCCAAGGTGTAACAGCCTTGGTTGTGCTGGAAGACGGGGAGTTGACAGAGCCTAAAGCACAGAGCCAAGTCAGTGTGTACTGGAGTCTGGATGTTGCAGCCTGGCATCCGTGGGTTTGTGTCCAGAGGAGCCAGCTGGCTCTCAGTGATGCAGCATGGTCAGCTGTAAGAGCCAAAGCTTTATCCTCTACCATATAAAAATGATTCTGTTAAATGAACAAGCCAAACCCTTAACAGCCTAAAACTCTGAGAATTTTAGCAAGCTTATTACTTTTCCATAGACTTATTCACCTTTTTTATTTTTTGTCTTACTGTTTTTGTAATGAAAATAGTCTATCCAGTTCTACCTCCTCACATCAGCACAAGCACAGGATGACAATAATTTAAGTTCTGAACAATATATGGGAAGCATTTGCATTGAGCAAAACACTCTTTTTATTGGTGTAAGAGGGAAAAGAATTCCCTTGTGTTTGTTTTGTCTGTTTATTGGTTTTTTTTCTTCTGTCATACTAAAAGTGCTGTTGTAACTGTTCAAACAAAGTATCTGAAAAGGGCTTAATTTTAAATGTGGAAACCGTGCTTGTTGACTTTAAGGGAAGCTTTATTGAGCCCTCAATATATAATTTTATTTTTAGAAGTGCATCTCTCAGTATGAATTTACAGTATTCCAGTGTGTTCTAATAAGGACTGCACAAGTTGTTGGCTTTTAGGTTGCCTCATCTAGGTTTATTTATTACTTACAACATAATGTAATGAAGAAATTATTTAGGCAATAGTAAGCAGCAGTACTTTTCAGCCTTTTCTGATTTGTGAAACCTTAGGAGTGTGGGCCTCTCAAGAAGCTACAAATATGGAGACCATTAAAGAGCATATATGAAGTTGCTTTCTCTTTTTTCCCTTTTAAGGACCCTTTAGTGCTGTTCACATATTGTTTCTTTAGAAATGGGTCGGCAAGTTGAAAGTGACTAAACTGAAGTGCTAAACCTTTTTGGGGGGTTGTTTTGGGCTTTTCTGCCTTTTTTTTTCTCCATGAAGACCAGAAATAATATAATTTTAACCTATTTGTTCAACAAAACTTACTGTTCTCAGATTCATACTGATCAGATTTTAAAGAATACCTTCATGGGTATTTCATTATCTTGTCCATAATTACCTTGATGCAGACATCACTCTTTCCTTGTATCTTTGGTCATCTATAAGCTGTAAGTTATAGATGGGATTCTGCAAGGGCAAATTCTGATCTGATTGCTGGTGGGTTCTACAGAGGCAGGAGTGCCTGTCTGTGGCATACAGGAAAAGGATCACGTCATGATTCCTAACTTTCTATCACATGCTGGTTCCAATTAGACAAAAGTTAATTGCTTACTTTTTAGTATGTTATCTGTGGCATGAAGTATAATTATTTTAACTTTCATGACAAATTTTCAAAGACTTTTTTGCTTATCTTTTTTTTTTAATACCATGACTTTGAAAGTTTTTCATATTAGAAGAACTTAAAATCTGTGTTTGTGGATTGTATGTATACGTATTCCTGGCATTGTGTAAATGCTTTCTAGCAGCAGAGAATTTGTTTTAAACTAGATTTTTATATGAAGAACATTCAGCTAATCCTCTGGCGTCAAAATTCATCATGTTACTTAAATTCTGTTTTAATAGTTTATTTATGCTATTTGTTCAGTAAGTGGAAATAGTGATCCTTCACAGCAGATATCTACTGAGATTGTCCTTATAAGAAACTGCTTCCTACTACAGTGGAATTCTTCATCATCATCATAATAATAATAATAATAATGTGTGCATTGATGAAAATGTTAACTACTTCCACTGAAAGAACGGGCAAATGAAAGGAAGTAGTCTTCAATGTACTTTTTCTAGGAGCTTTTGAAATCGTCAGTTAATGGCTTGTGTTCTTGCTGCTTTATGTATCAGACTGTCCATTTGTTTTGTTCACTTTGGTTTTTGACTATTTACTATAGTAGAGAGTTAAGATTTTGAATGATTGTGTGATTCTCCTAGGAATAATGAATGAAGAACTTTATATCTTAAGATTAGAAATAGTCACTTGTATAAGTTTTTTTTCTGCTGGTTTGGGAGGACCACAGTTACCTCTTATTTTAGAAGCAGCTATGTACACTTCCTGTAAAACCTCTTGTGTTTCAATTTGTATTTGCTTGAGATGTGTGTGTGGGTTTTTCTTAAGTGATGTCTTGTCTTCAGATTTTACTTATGGAAGTTTAGTCAATAATTGACTGCTTCTACTTTTGAAAGGTACTGCAACAGCCACCTGCAGGTACTTGGCTTTATACCGAAAAAGGAGAGGAAGAAAAAGAATGATCCCATAGAGGAGGTAAAGGTCAGGCATCAGATGGATGCTATGGCCTTCAGTCTGACAGTGCCCACCCTGGCCTTGAAGATGCCCAATGGACTGGATGGGATGTCCCTCTCCCCTCCAGGGGCAAGGCTTCCTCTCCACTACCTGGAGGCAGAATTAGAAGACCCCTTTGCTTTCAATGAGGAGGATGATGACCTAAAGAAAGGGGCAACAGTGAAGAAAAAGTTGCAGAGCAAGTTGGCTCAAAACCGGCAGCGCCAGAGAGAGACAGAGATTTTAAAAGTTCGCCAACAGCACTTTAGCCCCATTCCTGCACCTTTGCAGCAGCAGCCTCTGCAGCAGCAGCACTCCCATCTGCCACCTTCATCAGCTTCGTTAAAGCCGACAGGGCTACCGCAGGGCATAGTCTGCAAGTCACCTCAACCTCTGAACACCAGCCTACCAATGCAGGGAGTGGCACCCACCACACACACTATAGCACAAGCGCGGCAGTTGTCTAACAAGAGACCTCTGCCTCTCCTGCCACCCGCCAGGGCTCCTGTCACGGACCCGCCAAGGACTGACCGGGTCCTCATGAAAGCCACAGCCTTCTCTCCGCACTCGTCCTGCATGAGCCGGCTACAGAGACTGGTGAAACTGTGCACTCGAAAACAGCAGCTGGACACTGATCTGTTTCCTCATTTAGGTGAGTAGGTAATAGATGCACTGCAGCTGTATTTTTTAACCTGAAACCAGAAGACTGAAGGGGAGTGTCTTCCTAGCCCTGTCCTGCATTCCTGTGTGGTCCTTGCAAAATAACCCTGAGCTATGTAATCTCTTGGCATTTTCTTTAGCTCTCTTGTCTGTGAAGGGACTGCCTGGACCCATCACAAGTGGTTTATGGCGTTTTGGTTGTTTATTCTTCTTAATGTTCTGTTAACCATTTGAGAAATCAAACTGAGGTGTAGAAAACATTGTTTAGATTATAGAGACCTCATATAGAAGGTTTACAGCTCAAGTAGTAACGGTGACACTAGCGGTACCCACATGAGTGGACAGTTAGATTGAATGTTAGGTGTGTGACAAGCCCATGTGACAAAATGAATGTAAGTAAAAGTTTGGTGATTTGGCCCATCAGTCTCTGCAGATTTAAATTTCCAGTTGACTTGATTGGAAAATTGGAACACATGAGAATTTTTCTTAAATGGGCCCTATTTATGTATAGAATATGGATGAACAAAGGGAAAAGACCACTGCAGGAGAGCAGCACTGTTACAGAAGGTGGTTGGAAGGATGCAGTCTTGTCTGCATACCAGTGCAGAAATAGTCTTCCCCTTACATATAATAATCAATAGCTGCTTGTGAAAATGTAAGCAAATATAACCAAATTGGTGCTATTGTAGTAGTGCTCTAGAAAGCTTTGAAAAGACAACTGGCCTTCTGGCTGATTTGTCTGATTGTGAATATAGACCTAGTCACACCTATCTGTCCTTTTTATCTTCCTCACCCTCCAAAGTTACTTTTCTGCTTAGTTTTAGATTGTACATTTCTAACAGGTAAAATACTGGCAGGGAAAAGGAAATATGAGTCTGTGTGATATAAGCTGGAACACCATTTATCATGTTTAAAACAAAAAAAGACTTCAAATAAATCTGGACATTCCCTACATAAAGTCTTATTTAATTGCAAACATCTGTAATTTTTGCTATTTCAATTAACTTTTTCTTACTTTGCTGTTAAGATCTGCCCTTCAACACTCATGGGATAGTTTGACTATTTGTTCAGAAGATAATTAGCGTCCCATAGCATGTCTCCAAAGGAAATTGTTCTTCAGAAAACAGCTTTGATGGTCCTATATATAGTGCAGGTCTTTAGAGGAATGGCAACTCCAGAGGCATTCCTGAGTGTCACAGACCTCAATAGCTTAGGAAGTGACCTATGTTTTGAAAGACTGTAGAAAGATCCCTTTCTGTGCTTAATGTTTTACATTCTCAAGTGGTGAAGAGAATATGTTTTCCTAAAAAAGAGGCATAGTAAAAATAAAAAACAGTTAGACCTATATATGTACGGTTAGGCAGGTGCATAACTTCATGTGGAAGCATTTAGAACAGTTTATATTTGGCATAAAGGAATTTACATATTAATTGTGTGAGAGTGGAAAATTTATTTGTTATTTATTCATTATAAGCTGTAATATTAAAGACTAGTTATGCCAGTTCAGAGAATTTCAGGATTTCTTTTCTACATTTGAGCAGCACTAGAAATGGCTGCACAGAATCTTTCAAAAGATTAAGCCAGTTTTATGTGTACCAACATCAGAGCCATGTAATTGGATATTAATGTAACTGCAGTCTTCAGTGTCAGTATAGCTGAATTTGGATTAGATTTTATTCCTTCCTTTCTGCAGTGCCCAGGAGAAGCAAAACAACACAATTTCTGATTTTGTTTTTAAACTTTGGGTGAACAATTTGATAAGTGGTTGTCAATTGTGGACATCTTTATGGAATGATTAAGTTGTCTTTTCATTCCTTTATGGAAGAGACAACAGGAAAAAGAAACATTTAAGTTGAAAGTATAATTCTGACATTTTATCAGATGTCTTAATTTAGTTCAAATGTATGTCTTAAAAAATAAAAACAAAATATAAATTTTGTAGGATGCTGAAGTTCCTGAAAATTTTGGTTTCTTGTATGTGTGGTTCATGTTAAAGTGCTGGTTCTGTGTGATGAAGAGTTACCTGATGATTGTATTCCAAGCATATGCCTGTGTGTGTCTCTCTCTAACTCTGAAAGCATGTGACCAAGTACTGATGCATTTCCCAAATTCAAAGCATCTGACTTCAGAATCATCTCAGATATAGTTGTTTAGTTTAGTTTTAGCAGAAATGAAATGCTCCTTAACTCTATCCATTTTCAAGGGGCACACAAGAAAATGAAAAAGAAAAATGCTGGCTTGTAAATGTGGCAATGAGATTTTATCTTATCTGCTGCAAGAAAGTGGCAAGAGTTTCACTGGATGTGGGAGAGAGAGTAGGAAAAACTACAAAAGATGAAGTTCCAGATAAAATGTTCCACCTGAGAACTTACTGGCCTCTTTCTGGCTGTCCTGTTCAACAGGACTAACTGAGGCTCTTGCAGCACACCTTAGGTTGATCACAGTGCATCATCATTAAGTGAAAACATGCTGCTTGGTGAAAGTGCAGGAGTTTGTCTCTCCCTTTAGCTCTTTCTTCATGCTAATATGTGCATTTGGCAGGCAATTATAGAGGCTGAGCAGAGGAACATCCTGGGTAGCTGTGTATCTATCTCTGTCCGTTCTGCTGTGTCTTACAGTTTTCATATTCTTCTATATTTTGACACAGAGAAGGGGTCAGAATATAAACAGAAATGAAATTGGCCTATTTAGATCATATAGTATTAAAATTTACCAAGTAGTCAGTTCTTCATGACAGGGCCTTCTCTCTTACCTCGTACTTGGTTATGAAAACTGTAGTATTTCTCTGTGGGTAAGAAAGTTGGTGATTTTTCTTCCACTGTTTATGGATAAAGAAGCCAGTAAGGATTTTAAAAAGAAAACCTATTTATGACAAAAATCAGTGTATGCTGTTTGCACACTGTAATGGAGCTGTTACTGTAACTTTTCCTGTGTAGTTGAGAATACTGCATGATTTAATCAAATGTAATTATGCTTGTAACTACACTATACATTCATCTTTTGTGCCATAGGTTGCTCAGAGGCTTATGTAAGGTGGATGCTTTTTTCATCCAAGTTCCATGTTTTCAATTCCCTTAGGGCTGGATTGGTCTGAAGACAGTGGAGAAGAGTTGGAGGATTCAGAGCAAACCTCCCCTTACCAGGTTGCGTGGTCTATCCGAGAAAGCCTCGGCTATGAGAGACCTGAGTGAGTATGATTCTTTAGTATTCAGGCTGGCCTTGATGGAATAAATCATGTAAATGTGAGCTTCACTTCAAGTGGAGTCAGTGGAACCTAAGCACTTGTTCAAGTGTTCTGCTGAAACAAAGGATTGTTTGAACTCATTTGTTTGTAAGAGCTATGGAACAGCTTGTCGCCTTCTGTCCCAGTTTCCAGCTAACTTAGAGACCTTTGAGCAGTCTGCTATCAGGAGGATGCATCAGGAAAGGATTTAAGCTTGTTTGCCTAAATTTAATTGAATTTAGTGGGATTTATTCATGAACTTGTGTGCCTTGATGATTGGAGGTCCTGAATTAGAATTAAATGGGGTTGCTGTTGGTTTCTTGTCTTTCCTACTGTTTGTGAATAACTTTGTTAGCAAACTTGCTACATTTTACTCAATAATTCTTATGATAATTCTGTAGGCTATTGTTTTAATGTGCTTTTTTAAAGGCCATGGTATTTCTTTTCATAATTAAGTGTTGAATAAACCTCTGTCAGTACTTGTGAGCATTGAAAGGAAGTTATGGGATCAAAAGGATAAACGGAGCAGGAATTAGCTGCTGGTGCAGAAAGGCCTATGATGTTCTCAGTATGCTGCTGAGTCACAAATCTACACTTAGAGCAGGATATGATAATATATATCTATTAATGTAAATTGGAAGGTGCACAGTTAAAACAAAGCATCCCAAGTATAGTATTGTAACAAAACTGTCATATGTTGTCAACAAAGAAGTGGGGGTCTCTTCTGTAACATGACTCTCACTATGCAACTGGGCTTTTTGATACTAACCCAATTTTTTAAATTTTTAACTACCACACTTAGAATAATGATGTTAATGAAACCTTATTCTGTTGTTACAATGGAAATTCTGAAACTTACTAGAATTTCCTGCCATTTCTGAAGATTATCCTCAAGGTGAGCAACAAAGCTGTATCTCTGTCATCAGGACACACATGAGGATGCTAAATCTTGAGAGCCTTCAGTGAATCAAAGCTATTAAGCAGTGTGTAGACTTCACTTTTTTCAAATAAAAGGGTCTTCTTTTGTTTTGAATGACCATCGTTTTTTAGGGCATCAGCAGTTATAGAGTGAGCTCTCACAAACATTACTTCTAACTTAAAAGGCAACTTTTAAATAAAATGTCTTGGGAAAACATGAACAGACTTTCAGACTTTTATATCATACATAATTTTTCACGGCAGATATATCTATTAAATAACTTCCCTTACATTTTTCTCTCTTTGACATTTGATTTGATTCTTCCATAGATCCCTATTTTTTTTGTCAACTCATAAAGGTCATCTCTGTGTGTTTTGTCTTCTATTTGTCTTAACTTCCTTTGGATTCTTCCTACTCTTTTCACATACTGAGAGAAAATAATACCTTGCCTTGACATTTTCTGTTCCATTCTAGCATTTTGTGCACCTCAGTTAAATACTGTCTTAACTCTCCATGATGGATAAATTTTTGTATGCAACTGGCTGCTTTTGTACTTCCATCAGCCTGCCCAGTGTTAGCTTTTCAACAGCTTCACTAATTTTGATTATGGATAAGCACTCAATTGATGTCAGCCTTCTGAAACTTTAGCTCCTATTCTGCAAACTTCTGTAGAAGTTTTTATTACCTGAAATGTTTCACTTTGACACTTCTGCAGTGCGGTCTGTCTGCTGCTGAAGATGAATTAGTTTGGTGTGTTTCTGGGGAGATTTGATTTGTCAAAATGACTCTGTCTTGCTAATCTGGTGGTGCAGACTGGTGACTCCTAAAGTCACATACCTGAACTTATGGGATTTACTTGCTGGTTTTCATAGTAAAATTAAAGCTCTTTTTTCTCTGTTCATTTGTGTCTGAGCTTGTGGTCCCCACCAGCTAACTCCGTTCTGTCCTTTTCCTTTTGACTCCATGGAAGACAGCGGGAGGAATGCTTCTCAGAATAAGACTATTGAAAGAAAGTGGACAATTAATTTCTGCTTTACTGAACAGCTGGTTCTCAGCATTTCTGCTTGTGTGATTGTGGGGGAAACCGCTCTTGAACTTCTTGTGTGATGCTCTAGCTGCTCTTAAACTCTCGAAAATTCACCAGATTTGTTTAAAGTTAGTGTCTTAACAGTGTCCTGGTTTTGGCTGGGATAGTGCTCATTTTCTTCTTAGTAGCTGGCACAGTGCTGTGTTTTGGGTTCAGTATGAGAACAAGGTTGATACCGCTCTGATGGTTTGGCTGTTGCTAAGTAGTGCTTACCCTAAGTCAAGGACTTCTCAGTTTCCCATGCTCTGCCAGAGAGGGGGTGCACCAGCATCCACGAGGGAGCACAGCTGGGACAGCTGACCCCAGCTGGCCAAGGGGATACTCCACAGCCTAGAACACCGTGGCCAGTACCTAAACTGGGGGGAGCTGGCTGGGAGAGGCCGATCACTACTCAGTGGTCAGGCTGAACATCAGTCAGTGGCTGCTGAGCAATTGTGTTGGGCATCACTTGTTTCTTGGGGTTTATTTTTTTTTTTTTTTTTCATTACAATAAATAGTAGTATTATATTTTACCCTGTTTCCATTAATAAGCTATTCTTAGCTCAGCCCAAAAGGTGTTTTATTTCTGATTCCCCTCCCCATCCCATTGGTGGGAGCAGGGAGAGTGAGCACTCTGGGAGAGGGGACATGCAGCACTGTGGTACTTAGTTGCTGGATGGGGTTAAACCATGACAACAGTAATACGTTTTTTGGTTCACTTGCCTTCTGGCCTTTTAATCTGTAAAATTCATATTGTTGCAATCATCTGTGGAAATGCAGGCCAAATGTTTGCTTTTATTATTCTGTGCTTTAATTTTGAAAAATTGTGTTCCTATGCTCCCAGGATTTCGGGATGCAGTGCTTCGAGGCAGGCACAAATGTTTGAGTTCAAATATTATAGGGGTTGGCAATGGGCACAGTGCAGGCTGGGTGCTGGCAGAGGAGGTTGCTGAGGTGGGAGGAATCCCTTGTGGGAGCAGCAATTTGGAGAGAAAGCAGGGGCTGTTCCTTGCTGCAGATTACTGAAGCTTCCCCCTAGATTATTTGGTTACTGAGTCTGGTATCTTAGAAAGTACTGGAAAACAAATGACTTTATAACAAAGTATTTTTTCACTTCCCACACTGAAATGTAGATAAAGCAAACGTTTCAAGTAGCAAGTTTGAAAAAGGAGTGTGAGTCCCTCCTCATACCAGCTCACTCAAAGGATCAAATATCTACCCTGTGTTGTCAAAAGTTGGATTTAATAACTCCCAATAAGTAGAATAACTAAAAGAAAGAAGGCAAGGTTCTTCAAAACACTCTGTAAGGAGGGATTTGAAGTATACTTGCTGGGGTGTCTCAGAATAGAGAGCATGTTCTCCTCGTTCCCTGGTGGTGCCTGGCTGCTCGTGCTACCCTTTTGCTCTTCCTTTCTGCTGCCTTGTGCTGTCTTTGTTTTCTTCATGAACACTCAGCAGTGATCCCCATGATGTTTCCACATGACAGTCTGAAAGGGAAGGGTTGGGAAAAAGCATTTTGGATTATCAAATGGCTTGTGTGCACTTTCAGAAATCTTTGTAAAAATGAAATGCCACGCATTAAGTTGAACTTCAGAAGTTCTTTATGCAGCTTAAGAGAATAAATAGAATTTGGCAAACTTGTTTATGAAAGAACAACAATAAAAATATCTTTCATTTTCATTACTTGCCTACTGAAAAAAAAAGGAGGTTTTATTTTGATATTTTTAGGTTTCTTTGAACATATAAATGTTTTGGCTGATCTTACTGGCCTGGGAATAAAGTTCTGAACAGGCTTGTAGAAACTCTTTGGCTCAAAATAAGCCCTTGCCCACTGCAGGCATGATTTTTTTCCATACCTTTGATACATGTCTTCATCCACTTTCTAAAAAAGATCTCATAAACTGAAGAGCAAAAATATTTTAGCAAATAATGACATTTTTTCTGACTCTTTCAATGTGAGAGAAGTAAAAAGTCTCAAATATAGAGAAATGTAGATTAAAAACCACTCCTTCCACCCAAAAGAAACTTACTTCCCCTAAGGAATACTCTTGTTATTCTTAATTTTTAACCGTATCTAAAATTAAATCAGTAACTTTGTTTTAAAGTCTTGGCCCAGAGCAGTAATGACATATCTAAGATTTTAAACCTACCTATAAATATATATGCTATCCATGTATTCCTCTTTTATTAATACTTTGGAAAAAGGAAAATATAAATTAAATAGCCCACAGTTAATTTTTTCTAAACAGGTAGTTTTTCCCAGTAAGCATTCTTTCCTAATAGATCTTAAAAGTGTATTTTCTTTTAATTTTCAATATAAAAATATTCTAAACATTACATATGTTAAATATTTTTAACAGGTTGTATTTTCTGCTACGCATGTAATTGCAGATGTTTATTCCTTGTAATTTATGCTTCTAGAAAATAAACTGTAATCTGTTTTAACAGACAAAATACATAGTATCGTTGACTTTACATAAAACTTCATAAAAACGTGCATTTGTGTCAAAGGCAGTGTTTGCTGCTGGAAAGCCTTAGTGGAGATGGCTGCAGTCTCTTCCATTTGGCCTGTGTGTAAATAAAGTTAGAGTTTCCAGAAAAGAATGTAGGTCTTCACCATATTGCCTTTCAGGGACAGATCTGCTGTCTACATTTCTGGATCTTACTTTATTTAGTAAATATCATGGGTGGCATTTCACATCTCTTGCATCTCAGTGGTGGCCTCCTTTGCTGTGCACAGGTTTGGGTGTGAGCTCATTCAGTCCCATTTGCTTCGTTTGGATTTCTCTTCTTTCCCCTGCTCTTTCTTTGTGTTACAGATAGGAAAGTTGGCAAAAAGTTTCTCTGTTCTATAAGAAAAAACATAAAGGAAAATCTGAACAGAGTCTGCTTAGATTTAGCACATGTATTTTGTCGCTCCATGAACAAAAAACTCATTCTGCAAACTAGTGCTTGTTGTAGAGAACTTCTGGGTAGCTTCATGGACCTTGTTGTTTTAACAAGTTCCAGTGACAATTTTCTGTTTCATGACTTTTACTTCATTTAACTGAATGTGTTGACATGGTTTGATGGTCTTGTTGATATGTGCCTAGACATTTGGGCAGCCAAGATAAATGGAGAAGGGCTTTCTTAAGCCAACAGAGTTGGATTAGTCCTTCATCTGGTCATTGCTTAGACCTGGTCTGATCTTTCCCTCAGTATCTTTGGAGTTGAATGTGAATTTCTTCTCTACTATTGTACTGTAACTCGACTGCAACTCTGCAGCAAGGGGAAATCAGTATCAGCTGTTCGCTGTGTTAGTGTGTATTTTGGTTTGAAAAGGATTACACCAGCTGGCAGAGTAAAAGGAATTGGAAGAAGTCAGCAGTTTTGGTACTTGTTAGAATTTGACCGTCTTCTCCAGCATGATCTTTCCTCAATAAATTTCCACTACACAATTCCCCACCCTTGTCCTCTCCATTAATTGCACTTTGATTTAAGCATTGGTCTCATTTGCTGAGACATTTACAGTAAATAAAGGTTAACAGTATAGATTACTTTTTGAACAACAGGCTCTAGACATTTAAATGTGTCAGACTTGATGATAAATTGATGTAATCTCTAATAATGACATACTAAGAAGGGCAAATAGCTTTAGAATTTAAAAGGGACCCTGCTCTTACTATTTCTCAAGCATCCCCGCTTGATTTTAGCGTTAGGATGTTTGTGTGGCTAGAGGATGGATGCCAACTTAACAGTTCTATTAAAATGACAAATTAGCTTAGTGGAAAAAACCCCCTAGTAACTTAAAGCATATTTGTTTTTATTTTCCCTTCTTCAGGTCCGATGATGACAATGCAGATGACAGGAGTTCCAGGGTGACCAGACTTTGCACTTACTTTCAGCAGAAATACAAGCACCTCTGCCGCCTGGAGCGGGCAGAATCTCGCCAGAAGAAATGCCGGCACACGCTCCGGAAAGCCTTGCTGCAGGCGGCCAGCAGAGAGCCAGAGCGCGCAGGGCAGCTCATACAAGAACTCCGGAGAGCCACATGTGCTTGTACCAGGTTAGACGTGCCCTGTGACTGCAGGAACCTGGGGCTGGGCCAGGGTGGAGATGGGCTGAGCATCCAGCAGCTGAAATGATGAACTCTGAAATTGGTAGTCATGCAGAAGGCAGAAAAACCATGACACATAAGTGCCTGTCAGTGGAGTAAAATAAATGGGGCATACAGAGTTTCCATGAAGACAGGCCTTTTCCAGCTTTATGTTTTAAATTATGGGTGGTTTGTTCAGCAGTATCTGGGCCCAAATATCTGGTACTTTACTATGCCAGTAGAAAGTGTGCGGTCTGGTCTGTACGCTGCTTCAATTCAGATTTCATTTTTCAGACAGCTTTTTTTGAAAAGTCTGTATCTCCTCTTAATTATCTTCCCAGCAAACCAAATTTAAACTCATGCTTTTTGTTAGATTAAACTCAATCTAACATTAAATAAAACTTGGCAACAAAATACATAACTTCTAACAACTTTGAAGGTTACCTTCTGTGGGAATTCTTTCTAGATAATGTCAACATCCCTCCAGCTCTCAGCATATGGAGAGTTGGTTGATTCATATTCGTGCGGGAATAGGCTAAGTCTGAACCCTGGTGTTACATTTGGGGTATCAGAAGCATCCTTTTGCTGTTGTGGTTTTGCTTTACAGGATGTGACTGTGGGGTATAGTGGATAGTATGAGATGCAGATTGGAGCTAGGTACGGAGAGTGTATTCTGTTTAATGGGATGCTTTTGTTCCTGGACAGTGGGATGTGGTTCATGACAGTTGGAGGGTTTGTTGTTGGGGAGGTGGACTGATGCTGAAGAGCTGCTCTGAGGTGTAATGTAGAAGTCCATTACTGGTTTACAAAGTTGCGTATAAATTTCTCCAAACTTAAACTACAGCAAAACTTCGCCTGAACTGACAAGCTCTCGCTGTTTTTTTCCCTATTACTTTTGCCCTTTATTAAGCAAAAAAAAGTTTACATTGTTTTGGGTAGACCAGCAAAGCCAGGTATGCCTGTCATCACTGCTCTGGTCGATTTAAGTAACCACAGAGTCTTTTCAGATAGAAAATTTTTCACAGGAGTAATACTGCTAACTAAAACTTTGCTCAGTCAAAGTGCAGTTGATGACAGAAATGGCTGAAGGAAAACAGTCAGGCTACAGACAGCTTTTTGTCAACCTAGAAAACAACGTGTACAGAGGTGCAAGTCAGCCCTGGAATCGCCAGCTTTATCTCCATGAAGGTGACACATGCCTGGAGAGCAGGCTAACCCCAAGCGAGCTGTGTAATGCTTGAGTGCTCGTTCACACTGCTGTCTGGTCGCCTGCTTGCAGCTCAGGCTCAAAGCATCGAGGCTGTGCTGGGGAAGCGCCCAGCTCCGGGCACCTGCTGGTGGATTGGGCTGTAGCACGTTGATGGAGGAGAGCTTTTATCCATGTTGAGCACGCTCAGGCTCTGCCACTCCAGAGCTCAGTCTAAGTTTGTCCGAGCACATGCTTGCATGTAAGCTCTGGGGATGCTCGGCATGTTTTTGATTTATGAACAGGCTTGGAAGTGCACTTGACTCTCATATAGGCATACCCAGTACATTGAATTCTAAGGATTGACCTCATTTTGAGGGTCACCTGTGCTGACACTCACCTACTGCTGCCCTTGGCTCTGTTGCAAGATGTTGTAATATTTATATGGTAGTAGCACATAGCACCTCTCATTACAATTAAGGCCCTGTGAAATAAGCAATAATCCTGTTACTACAGTCACACCTTCACCTGTCATTGACATCTCTTCTGTGTCCCTGTGTAGAGCCTGGTAGTAGTGTGCACCCATCTGGATCATGACACACACACGTGTGTTACAATTTTTCATCCTACCGTGCCACATTCAATATAATAATTGTGTTAAGTAACCACCTGAGACTGGAGGTTTGTCTCTAAACTCTTTTATGCTTTCTTTTCAGCACAAGCCAAGCAAGGCAGAGAGATGCAGAACCAACAACCTGCAGCGGGACTTCGAAGGGAGAGCAGTGCACTAACAAGGCCCTTCCATTCACCAGGCACTGTTTTCAGCGTATCCTCTTAACTCTGTTTGGGAGTTGCATTCAGGCGTGGAAGCTGTTCTGTTTTAGGGATTTTTTGTTTGTTTGTTAGGTTTTTGCATTGACAAATAAGTTTTTACAAAGAAATACCTATTTGTTAGTGCGTCATCAGTTTGCTTTTAATTTGGCTGTGTGATTTGCGTCGTAGACAGCGAAGATAAGTAGTTTGCTACTGGTATCTATAATAGGAACATCATTTTACTTTGTAAGCTCTATTTAGTGTGTGCAAGAAACCTTTATAAAATGATCATCCTTCACAATGACTTGGTACAAACCATGTGGCTTTCAGCCTCTTGGCTTTCATACAGCTGTTGGTAGGTGCCACTAGACCACCTTCCTGTGACAGTTTTATGGAAAAAGGTTCTTACACCTAGTATACAAAGATGGCTTACACTGACTAGAAAGATAGAAATCATACTTTGTGTTGTTTAAAGAAGCAGAATAGAAGGAGTCAAAGAACCTCACAGTCTAGATGAGGAAGGGTTCCCTGTGCTTGGAATTTCAAACAAAGCCTGGAAAGGATGTTAAAAGTCAATGGTTGAAGATCGCAGAAAGAAGAGAGCACGTTAGATGTGCGTTTTGGTTCTGAAGACTATGAAAAGGCAGACTTATGCCATGTAATACTTAAAAATTCTACAGACTTCGTCTTTTTTGTTTTTAGCTGAAGAATTGATGGTGCTTTTGTTGGGGTCACTCCTTTTGTTGGAGCTTTTGGTTTTGGTATTAAGAATGACTAGTGCTGATATGTTCAGCTACTATGAGACTGCAGCACCTTTTCAGTCTTTTTGTTTTGCAGATGCCTTGTTTTTATTGGTTGATTTTTTGCAGGCCGCTTAAAAGCAGTTTGCAGAGCAGTTCAAAACCTCCATGAGAGAGCACCATGGTGTACAGCTGTGTTTGGGCTTTGCCTCATGATTCTGATGGGATTTTTTTGTTGAGGTATTTTTTTAATTTAAGTGATCTTGCCTGTTGGTGTGTGTAGAGCAGGGTAGTCAAGAGTAGTGATTTTGCGTGTATGCCCATTTTTCTCTCTGCATTTTTGTCTCTAAAACGAACAGGTTCTTGGTTCTGACCCATCCATCCAAGTCTGCTATCTGGATTGCTCTGCAGGTTTTTCATTTTCTTCGTCCTTTTTTGTTTTGTTTTGTTTTAACATTTTATGAACATACATAGTGATGTTGAGGTCTGAGAACTGTTCAAGATGGAAGGAGTGCTTCTAATGTTGTTTGAAAAAAGACACAATGAAATATCTGTTTGATTTGCTGTAAGTCTGGAAACATTTTTACTCCTGCTAGGGATTTTTCTGAAGGAAATCTCAGCAAGCTTACATTTGGATTTACTTGACCTTTCTGTCTGCTTGCACATCTTTTTTTCAGAGGAGCAGGAAGGATCTTGAAACTTCTTTGTCTGTGCTCTTAAGATAAATGCCAAGAATGTACCTTAAAAGATTGAATTAAGAAACACTCTTTCTTTAATGTTTCAGTATGGATTGTCATTAGTCTGTAAGGAAATAGTCCTGTTGACTACACTGTTCCAACTGCTACTATTGATCTATTGATTAAGACTCCAGGAAAAGGCTTCTTTTTGCTAAGAACTCATTAGTGAAATGGCTGCTTTTATAAAACTATCTCAATATATAATAAAATCATTAGAGATTCTGCATTAATGCAGTTTTTTCACTTTAAAAGTTGGGTTTGAGCCTTACCTGGCTTTGAACTTGAATAGCAGTCTTAAGGTACTCATTAAAAATAGTATCTATGGACAGATAGAGTTGAAGGCTCTGATCTTTATCAGATTGATAAATCAAAGGGCGTTCCTCCACCATTGTCTCGTGTTATTCCTGATGCAGAAATGCACAGATATCTTATTGAACCGTTCTCAGCAGCTCTTCTCGAGTTGCACAGCCAAGTTTGCAGATGGTCAACAGTGCTCTGTGCCAGTTTTTGACATCACGCATCAGACACCTCTGTGCGAAGAACATGCCAAAAAAATGGTAAGTACAAAACCATAATTGTATTGATTTGTGTATTGGGATGATCAGGAGTTTTAACCCCAGTCTTCTTATGAACTCTTCCTTGTCAACTAGCAAGTTTATGAACTCAAGAGCTTGATTTTTGCTATTATTTTTCTTAAAAGGGTAAAACTTGCCAAACATTCTCAATTAGTATAAAGTATGTTGTGAAAATCTTTTACACAGTTTTGAGGATATAAAAAAGTGTACATGAGAATATTGTTCACTGGAGGAAATTTGATTATTGTCTTGAATTGAGAAATAGAAGATCATTGTGAGAGATCCTGTGGGCATTTTATTTGGGTTCACTCCTGGTCCTTGGATCTGAATATAATATCAGTGTGGTATTAAGAACACTGCATCTTAAGCAGTCTCAGTACACAGGGCCCAAAGTACTTTCTAAAGGAAATGTACATAGCAATTACAAGGATGCAGGTAATGGTTTTGCTACTTTATTTACCTTTTAGTAACTATTAGAATTTATCTTTAACCTCCTTCAGGGATCCATGGATCCCAGAGAAAAAGCAGTGGCCTACCTCAAGTTGAGAGAATGGAGAAATGAAGTTGATGTTGTCTGCTCTCCTTTTATGACACCAATCTTCCAGAGCAAAACCTTTAGAATAATTCACAAACCCACTTCTGTCCTGCCCCTCTTTCAAGGCTTCTTGTCCTACCTTCAACTAGGTGTAAAACTGCCTGTTTTATTTTATTTTGTTGGGTTACTGAAAGTTTTTTTGTTATTGTTTTTGTCCAGCCTCTCCAATAATTGTGAATTTTGGAGTTTTTTGGATTAAAATGTGAGGGTTTGTGCTACACGGATCTGTACTGAAGATTGCCTAGAAGAGGGTTTCCCCCTCTTCTAGGCTATCTTCAGTACGTCTCTCAAGGTTTACTTCTGTAGCAAATACAATCCTCTGCCATTCCCAGTATGATGGCAACTGAAGACTGATGATGGTTTGATTTATTTTTCAATGGGTCAGTGATTGCTGTTCAGAAGCAATGAGGCCATAATTGTTTACCCACATCCTTACCCTAGTCCAGCAGTATTAATTTTGTCTCCTCAGTGCTGTCCCTCTGTTACGTCAATGGGCACTTGAGGATTCTGGCTTCAGCTGTTGCACATTATCCACATTAACACCACTTCACAACGGTGTTTTGTCTTTAATACTTACAGGAGTGCTGCAAAAGGTTACGGTTTTGTACTATTTAGTTAGGGCTTGCTATGATCATTTTTAAAGTGACACTGCACAATCTCCTATTTACCATACCTCATAATTTGGTCTATGTTATTTTTGCCATTGGGGTCAATGAGGAAGGAAACAGCTCAGTTTTTGAAACTGTGCCTCGGTGTAAGTTAACAGTCCCTCTTTGATTCCACTTCACATGTCTGTGGAATGATCAGGGTAAAAAAAGCAAGGAAAGTAATACTTGTTCTTAATATGCTCCCATTGGTATTGTTTTGCTCCCAAAGGATAATTTCTTGAGAGGGGACAGCTCCCGTAAAGTTCAGCACCAGCAGCAGAGGAAACCCAGGAAAAAAACAAAGCCACCTGCACTTACCAAAAAACACAAGAAGAAGAGAAGGCGAGGCCCACGGCGGCCCCAGAAACCCATTCCTCCTGCAGTGCCCCAAGGGAACCTCACCATGCCTGTCAGTGTCTCACTGCCAGTAGAGATACCCCACATACGGTCAGTGCTGTTCCTGCCCAGTTTCCCACTGCTGGCCTGAGCGTTGCCAGTGACCACTGTACAAAGTTGTGACTTTCTTGTGCCAAGCAGTGTTGAAAAAAACCTTTAGAGTGGGTCATCTCAGATTTGAGCAATGATTGCGTTTGATGGGTAAAATATCTTGCTCCTGATGTTGCCTCTTATGCAATTAATGAGTAGCCTAAGTGTAAGTTTCCTAAAGAAACTTCCTAAAAGCATTTTCTTCCCAGATAATGGGGGGAAAAATGTGTGGGGAAGCATCTGTGTAGATGGCTATGCGCTGATAGCTGTCCTTTGGAAGAAGCAGAGTTGAACACCAGGGACTAATGTTCCTTTCTGTTCAGGAGCCCCTCCACACCAGAGCTCAGTGCTGATGAGCTGCCTGATGATATCGCCAATGAAATCACAGACATTCCACATGACTTGGAATTGAATCAGGAGGACTTCTCTGATGTCCTGCCACGGCTGCCCGATGACTTGCAAGATTTTGATTTCTTTGAAGGTACTATTTTATTTTATGCTAGCATGAACACAGTCAGTGAACTGAAGAAGTGAGTGTTTCTAAACTGCATTTTGAGGAGTTGCTTGCTTTCCTACAGAGGTAATAAATTCTAGAGATGGAAGTGTGCATTTGCTCTATTATTTGTGAGCTCTGAATTAAAGCAGACTTTAAGATGTCTGTGTACATAGTTCTGTTTGCTCATATAATTACTGCTCTGAAAATCATAATTGGTTTAGTATTTTAATAATTCATTTTACATTTTTACTGCCTGTCAGTGTTACAGTTTAATCAAGAGTATTCTCAGTAATGGCATCTTTCTGCCATTGAGTGGGGCTGGAATCACAATCAATGTTGGCCTTTGATAAAAAGAGAAGACAGTGAGAATAAAATCTTTAAATACATTTTTGAAACTAGCTTTTGATCAGAAATGTACTGGAATTTCTGCATTCTAAAGCTCAGTACCTATCACATGTAACAAAGAAATAAGAACAGCCTGGAGTTGGGTATGTGATTTCTTTGGTCATTTTCTGATATAACATGACATCAGACTGTGTTTGAATTGAAATTAACCTAAATTATACTATCTGTGGAAATTTTAGGTCCAGGCTGTAATGTGGTAAGTAGAAAGAAGAGTTGTAAACTATGTGTTATTGCATAACATTTGAAGAAAATCTTACTTAAGCATTTTTACTTTAAGTCTAGGAAGTTTAAGAGGCATCTCCTATTGTAGTATGTTGAAGAGAAGGGGGAGAGGGGAATTTCCATTGAAGAGGAAGGTGTAATTTCACGGTTTTCTTACCTTGCTTAGCTAGTGAACACTGATGAATGATACTTTCTGTGTACTGCAGGCCATGCAGGAAGGCTGTCATGCAATGCAGCTCTGTACCGAACTGTCTGTACATCTGCATCCTTTGAGTGCCAGGGCCAGGCTCACGTGAGAGCAGCACACTAACTGCTGGTGTCCTTGTTTCTGCAGGTAAAAATGGAGATCTTCTTCCGACCACAGAAGAGGCTGAAGAACTGGAACGGGCCCTACAGGCTGTAACTTCTCTAGAGTGCCTGAGTACCATTGGAGTACTTACACAGACAGATGGTGTGCCAGTTCAGGAGCTGTCAGATAGAGCGATAGGGGTGTTCTCTACAGGTGCTGGAGCTCCAGGAATGCAGTCCTTGAGTCGAGAGGTTAACACGGATCTGGGGGAGCTGTTGAACGGGCGTATAGTACATGATAATTTCTCCGGTCTGGAGCTGGATGAGAACTTGCTTCGTTCTGCTACCTTGTCCAACCCACCTACGCCCCTGGCAGGGCAGATCCAGGGGCAGTTCTCAGCCCCAGCCAACGTTGGCCTTACTTCTGCCACTCTGATAAGCCAGAGTGGCCTTGGGGAGAGAGCCTTCCCGGGACAGTTTCATGGACTTCATGATGGCAGCCATGCCTCCCAGAGGCCCCACCCTGCCCAGCTGCTGAGCAAGGCAGATGACCTGATCACCTCACGACAGCAATACAGCAGTGACCATTCACACTCCTCACCCCATGGAAGCCATTATGATAGTGAGCATGTGCCGTCTCCCTACAGTGACCATATCACATCCCCTCACACCACATCCTTTTCTGGTGATAACTTGGCAGCTACCTTCTCAGCAGAGATGCCCATGATGGCACAGCACTTGCTCCCAACTCAGCTGGATGTGCCACTTAGCGGGGTGGTCAACCCCAGAACTCACTGGGGAAATCTTCCTGTCAATCTTGGGGACCCCTCTCCGTTTAGCAACCTTCTTGGTGCAGATGGACACCTCCTGTCCACCTCCCTGTCCACACCACCTACCACCTCGCACTCAGAGACCACACAGCCTGCCTTCGCCACTGTGACCCCCAACAGCTCCAGTGTGCTTCCGGGGTTACCGCAGACCAGTTTCAGTGGCATGGGTCCTGCCTCCGCTGAACTCATGGGCTCCACCTCCCCTAAACAACAGCTCCCTCAGTTCAGCGCAGCCTTTGGGCACCAGCTGAGCTCCCACAGTGGCATTCCCAAGGACCTGCAGCCCAGCCACAGCTCCATAGCTCCTCCCACGGGCTTCGCAGTGACCGGTGCCACCGCTACCAGTACCAATAACGCATCTGCGCCCTTCACCACCTCCAACTGAGCTTGTCTGCCTGGCTCCCTGCAGGTAGATGGGGGACCTGTGTTTTCTATCTTTCCTTTTTTCCTTTCTCTTTATTTTGTCTGACTTCTCTTCCCTTTTTTTTAAGGGGGGTTGAGAAGAAAACCCCTGCTTCAGTACTGACCAGGGTTAGCCCTCTGTGAACCTCGCTGTAGCATTCACATGTGCTTGTTACGCACCGGTGCTCATTTATTGCAGGCAGGTTCACTGTTCCCCAATAATTCCTTAAGGATACAGCACAGTTACTGGATGTAATTGATCTTAGCAGTAAGACCTAGAGATGGGAAGATACCTCAGATCACTGATGCATGTTACTGTTCCCTAGGGTTCGGATCAGTGCTTGCCATCCCATTAGCATCTGGTAGAAAGTTTTCCAGTGGGCAGAAATCTCTTGATTTTTTTTTTTTTTTAAAATTTACTCTTTTTCCAAAGGTAGCATCTGGCATGGAAAATTTGGCTGCACACATTGATTTGAGAATGGTGCACTGAAGTCCTAAATCAAGATCATGATTCAAGGATGAGTTTGGCAGTTTCTGAAATAGTCTCTTGACCTCCTCTGTGTGCGTGTGTGTGTTTGGGGTGCAGGGAGCAGCGATTCCTTTTCTTCTTTTGGTGAAGAAGTGGGAGTCGCCTTCCAGAACTGGTCACTGTTCTTACTGCATGCTGATTTTTGGGTTTTTTAATTATAATTTTTAATTCATTGAGTAGCAAAGGGATCAGTTGACTGGTTGCCCATAAATTTGAAGGCTGATATGAAGTTAGCCCAGGGAAAAAAAAAAGAAAGATAAACAGAAGGAATGAAATATAGATCATGGATTAATGAAGATTCCTGTGAGAAATTCCCTTCCTTGCTGAATTACTGTGGCCTTGTAGCATTGATGATTTGCCTTTTCAAGTGTGTCTTTGTCCAGAACTCTTTGCCTGACAGGCTGACAGGAATTTCCCAGCTGACACAGGAAGAATTAGGTTGGTTTTCTGCTCATCCACACAAGTCTAAGTCAGATCCATTGTACGTTTCAAATGGATGCATTTTTCACAATATGTCTAACTAGCGAGACTTTCTTGGATAGTTTTTAATTCCCTGAGAGCCATATAGTTTTTTCAACATGTGTAGGGTTTGATGCTCTGTTTGGGAAGCTGAATGTATGCAAGGAACTAGCAGGTACCTATCAGCAGTCATGGCTAACCAAAAGACTAAAGCAAAATAGGTAAAAATTCCTTCTGTCTGCAGGATGGTTTTGTTTGTATTGATCACCTGCTAACAACAGTATTCACTCTTTGGTAGTAATTCCAGTTCCTAAAGAAAGGAGTCAGCTAGGTTTTAGATTTTTAAAAATAGTTACTATTTTTTAATTTTGTTTTTTAAACCAAGAGGTAATAGCAGCAGAAATTCTGAGGTGTCTACTTGCATCTCCTTATCAAGAAGGAATTTGCTTATGACTCTATAGGGCTCACACTTGCTACTCTACTCTGACTGTAAAAGTAGCTCCTGTTTAATATAAGTCTCTACTCTTCTTGGTTTATTTCGGAGATGCAGATGAGAGAAAATAGAAAATTCTACATTTCTGTCTTGTACTGTAGACGATGGATTTTATTCTACCTTACAGTAAAAAGTCCTACCTGCGTGTATTCTAGTTTACTTCAGGAAATTAAGAGAACCAAGCACACGTAATAGGGAGGCCTAATAAACTTTTTGAGCAAAGGATCACTGAATGAAATGTAGTTGCTATAGAAATTCATTTTGTTAGCAGTCAGGCACACCAAAATATCTGACCCAAACCTCTCCTTCCATCTTCCTAAGGAACAGAGTTTAAATGGGATAGGTCTTGTGTCTTCTAACTATTGTAGCAATCATACTATCCCTCTTTTCTCAAATGATCTGTCCTCTTTAAATATAAAAGAGTATGGATGATGCATATGTCCTTTTCTGAAATTGCAAGTGTATGTGGGTGGAAGAAACAAAAATTATTTTCATGCTTCTGTTGTTATGAAGTCATTATTTCATACTTGGTAAAATAGATCTTAATAATATAAGCCGAATATTTTTAAGTGGTGATTTAAATATGTTTGTAACACTTAAATGTTTTTAAATCACATAAAAAGTTTAATTGAAGCCTATGAAATCCTGCTTGTGATTGTCCTGCTGATTGAGGAATGCCCAGTGATATTGTGAATGAGGCAAATCTGACAAGGCTTTTATTTATTTTTGTATTATGTTACCCATACTTTGTTGAGGAGACAACTGTTTGATTTGCAGATGATTTTCTTTGTGTTCATATACCTTCTTCAATGTGCTGGGATATCTGACTGAAAAAGAGTGGAGAACTAGTATACCAAATGGTTAATTCTTTAATCTGCTTGTGTATTTGTGTAATTTTAGAGGGTGTTAATTTCTATGTATTGGTTTCAGGGCTTTGGTCTTGAAATGGTTCTTGTGCCCATCAAACTTCTAAAGAAGCTGCAGCTAGTGCAGAGTATATTTGCCCCACATCATATTTCTCTTTATTAGCAAATGCTGGGGGGGAAGAGAGGATAGGAACTGAGAACTAAGTTCTGCTTGGTTGCGTTGGTACAAATTACAGAGGAGCTTTCCGGTCTAAGGTCACGGTGAGTTTGTACTGGTCTAACTCAGAACAGAACCCAGCTCCTAATCTGTGCATTGATTTAGACAGGGAATTTCAAAAGCTGTCAGAGCTATGCAGGTCCATGATTCCCATTTGAAATCAATGGCCTTTATGAACCTGCATTTCTTTAAAGTAGCTTAGGATATCAAGTCCCTTCCCCCACTTAGATTTTAATTTTTGTATCACTTGATGACTCTTCACTGAAAAGTGACTGCGTAACATTTTTCAATGAGCAAACTAAGTTTGCAATAAAGCTGCACTTTCAAAAATAAACTTCAGTTTGTATACAATTGAAATAGGAATCCCTCTGTCCTGTCTGCCACAGTGTTCTGAAACGGGCCACCACTCTTGCCTTTTCGTGGTTCACCTCTCATTTTTTCACTGCCACCAATTCCATGGTTACATGGCTACCAAGCAGTTACGGGTCTTGATCTTAGCTTTACAAGGTGGAACATTCCAGGTGGGTTTCTACACCCACACAACCTGTTGACTTCAGTGCATCAGTGTGTTACTGTTGGATGCGAGAGATCCAGTTGAGAGGTGTGTGTAGTCAGATATGTCACACCTCTTCCTCTGGGAAATACTGCTGGCCTGGTTAAGGTAGTCCTTGAGGCTGTTATTTATGTGATTCCCAAGTAGAATCCATGCTCCCTCACAAATGTTTTTGAGTATCAGCTCTTACAGCAATTAGCACTCTCGTCACCCCTTCACCAAAGAGCCAGTGTAGCAATTTCAGATGCTCAATACCTGTTGTGCCCTTTACGTGTTGAGAAATGGAATAAGGCTAGTTGAACCTAAAAGTTAATTTCTTTACATAAGATTGGAGTTTTAAAGAATGAAAAAAATTAGAATAGAATATAATTTACATAATTTTGGCAATAATAGCACCTCAATTAGTCTCTGTACAAAAGTATTTAACACAAGATGAATTTTGACAGTGTACAGAGGCTTATCAGGAATAGCTTCATGCTCTCCTGGTGCGTAAGGCATTCTTTAAGACACGCTTTGACATTTCCTTTCACCTAGGAAGACTTTACACCAGCTTTGAGGGGAACCATATACACTTAGATACCTCAAAGTTGATTTGTTCTTTGGCTTCATAATTATGATACAGGAAAAGATGCATCATTTTGTCTCCTCCTGCCATCCAGTTCCTCCAGGTTCTTGCTTAGATCCCTTCTCGTTAGTAGCATACTTCTCTCTATGGTTGAGCATAAAGGCTTTAAATTGATAATGCTGAGAGGTAGCACAGTTGCAGGTCTGCCTCAGGCACCGTGGAGAAAATGGCAACAGCTAGATTTCCAACTGAAAATGGGGATTTGCAGTTCTCATTTTGAAAGCATTGAAAACCCTGAGAAGCTTATCGCCTGCTAGGCAAAAATCAGAGAAAAGAATTTGTCAAAGGGGAATTGTACCTAATTGCAAAGAGAAGCCAAGGGAAGTGGCTTTTTATTTTATTTATTTTTTATAAAAGGAAGATGAGTATTGAAAAATTAGGATGTTCTTTTGTGAGCTGCGGCTGGCTTTAGGGGCATGGCCAAGACGAAACACCTAGGATTGAACCTGCAAACCAGTAGCCAAATTCAGTTTGAAGCTTCCTTTTGCTGTAACCACATCTAAATAGTCTGGAATTGAATCTGCTTGCCAAGAGAGTCCTGCAAAGGTGTACAATAACCAGTGGGCAGTTTTCTTCCCTGAGAAGCTGGCCCTGGTGGCTGCTTGTGCTGCTTCTCAACTCTGGCTGTTCCCTGAGCTCCTGCAGCCTCCTTGCTGCTGCGTTTCCCTGTAGGCATTGTCAGGCCTCCAAGGGTATTTCTCCCCATCTTTGTGCTGCAGTGAGCTAAATCCACTCATGAATTCTCCAACAGGATGAGCCTTTGGGCAGAGAGGAGGGAAAAAATTTTAGAAGAGCCAGCTACCTGCAGTTAACCTTTCAAGTGTTGCGGGGTGCAGGATGGTGGCAGGAGGTGCTTTCAGCCAACAAACAATAGAAAAGTTACCTGCAGTGGTCTTTGGCAGTGAGACATTTGTGTGGCTGTCCAGGCAGCTTCTGTGGTGGAACTGGTATCTTTTTTCTTTTGTATTTTCACATGTGAAGGAGTCTCCTGTGCAGACTTCTTGCAAGGTCCAGTGGTGGTAGAAATAGTAACTGAAGGAATAGTTTGGGGCTAGTGTGCTGGCCAGATCTTTAAGTCTTTCTCACCTTCTGGTCACAAGGTATTTTTGATCTTTTGGGTAACACTTAATAATGGGGATTTGTGGGCTACTTCTAGTACCTCCTTTATTTCCTTCCACTCTACATTCTTCATAATTTTTGCTTCTATTTTCCCATTCTCAGACAATTCTCCAATGTAAATTATGCCAGCTGGTGAGTCTTCCGTGGTTCTGAGCAAATGTGACTGCAAAATGAAGAGGAGGAGAGATTCCTGCAATTCATAACATACATTTTGGATGCTAGAATGACAGTGCAATAGATCAAAGTATTTCTCAGATCAGTGAGTAGGGAGATGTTTCACAGCATGCTAATATGTCATGAACGAGATGCTGAGGGTACAACAGTGATCATGGGAGTGCACACGCTAGCAGTGAATATACAGGCATTTTTAGCAAGAATTTACCTTCTCAGAAGTTCCTCTTCTTCTGAGATGTGTATCAGTAGAAAGTCACAAATTAAAATCTAGATTACTCTTTCTTAATACGTTCAAGCCCAAATAAAAGTAAGGAGGGTTGGTGACAAAAATCTGTGTTTGTGTTCACTAAACTTAAACTTGGACTTAAGGAGAGGTCTGGTCATAACAGACCTTAGTTCTGATCAGCTAAAGTTTCAGTCTTGTCTTCAAAACTAGACAAAAACACTATTGTTGGGAAAGAAAAGTTTGGGGGAGGAGAAGGAGTTAAAAAAAAGACATCTTGCATCTTAAAACAATTTTCTCAGTTGTGTCTTCAGCCTCTTTTTTATAAAAAATCCCAAACAGTAGTGACAATTTTCCCTTTGCTGTTCTGGTACTTCTTACGGTTGTTGAGTTCTTTGCTTTCCCTTGTTTTACTCTGCTCCTTCTCTAGCTGCTGTGGAATGAGGTAATGTAGTGGAAGCATGAAAGGACAAAGTGGGCATGGCTGTAAGTTGACAGCAATAGTTGGAGAAGGCTTTCTTTATCTGTCTCCTTGAAGTAAGTGTTGGCACTTTTTCAGTCTACTCTAGGTTATAGAATTCGGTCTGGAAGTGAATAGGATGAAACTTGGGCTTTTGACCATAAAACTGTACTTACTTGCTGTAGAAAAATGCATTCTTCCTACTCTTCTTCTTGCTAGTCCCCCAAACACACACACAGTGAGATGCCCAGAGTTACCCCCCCACGTGTCGAGCACGTAGGCATGTTGAACTTGGTGCAGTAATGCTAACGTTTAACCTGCTTTCTGTCGTTGTCAGCTGGTGCCCACGGAGATGAACTCTGGATAGGTAACGTTCCCAGATATCCTCTGGAAAACTTTAACTTTGGTGCAGATTGCTCTGATGTAGCTAACTGCGATGGCATTGGCTTCTACCTTGGAGTGGACTGATTTACCCTGAAATGACTCTCTAACCTGCGTCTTAAACAGTGTAGTTGGTTCTGGTGCAGATAGATTCATTCTGAAGTGATGGACATTTGATTCTCATGCAAAATAGCTACATCCTACCAGAAGGGGTTGAACCAGTTTCTCTGAACAGTGATGACCTTCACTGTACAGTTTTGGGTATGTCTCAGGGATTCCTTGTGGAAATAAGGGCAGTTAACAAAAAAAAAAAAAAAAA
>VZTH01017875.1:1821928-1858242 GCA_013397815.1 Aleadryas rufinucha | reverse complement strand
AAAAAAGAAAAAAAAGAAAAAAGAGAAAAAAGTAAATAGTTTTAAAAGTAAATAATAATTTAAGGTAGAGCGTCACGTAAGTGAGAGCGCAAGAAGGAGAAATCTTTGTTCAGTTTTATAGTCAACAGTGTCTGGCTTACGGACTCTTTCTCTTCTCGGGGCTCTCATCTCAAGTTCAACATACAGAATCTTTTTCATCACGCTCAGCTTTAAACTTTTTATTTAAAGATACCCTTCCCCAATGAGCTTTCAGAATACTTATTGTAGATTTTAAGAGAAATGGTATATTAATTTATGCTATTAACATCACCTCATAAATTATAAGTTTTATACTAAAGCTGTATTGAGTGTAATGAATTATGTTGCATATGTGTTTTTAATAGCTATAAAATTATATACAAGCTTTTTTGGAAAAACAAACTAGTGAAGCACCTTTTTACACTGGATCTTTGCCGTGTCAAGGTGTACAGCTATTCTTTGCTACCTTGCAGATATCTATATCTATATATAGATATATATATATAAATAAAATAAAATGGTATCCTGTATCAACAAGTATAGAACTCTTTTTAACCCTTATATTACTGTTCCTATAACTCTTTTTAAATTTTGAGTGTTACATTCTGCAATAATTTATCCGTGGTTTGTACCTATGATTAGAAATTTAGTTACAGGGTAAATAGATCAAATTTAAAAATCCAACTACTGTAGCTGGGAGTTGTGAACCAAGTTTGTAAGACCTTTTCTTTTTCTTAATGTATTTATTTCCAGTTAGCTCTGTGAGTTGGAATTTGAAAAGCTGGAACATTAGGAATCTACAGTGTCTTATTCAGGAATTTTCCCCTCCTTTCCTCACAAAGGAATTCCCACTGTGACTTATAAATAGAATTAGACTGCTTGTGTGCATGTATGTATTATATATACACACAAAAAATATGCATTGGGGGGGATGTATGTGCGATACGAATGTGTATATTGTATGTAGGTCATAGTTTTGTAAAGAGAAAAGTAGTCAAGAGGTGATGGAATGTATTGTAGAAATGTGATTATTTAGTAGGGGGTTGTTATGTCCTCACTGTTGTATAAATAACTGAAACTCTCTACTATATAATCTTCTGTTATAAGGCTAACTCTGATATCATGTCAATTTTACTGTTTTTCAAATGAGTTGCTTTGAGCCCTGTTTAAAATGCCATGAAAATACCAAGCTCCCAAAGACAGCCTTTAAATAAAACAAACGGGGGAGGAGGAGTGATGGAAGAAATGAGTTTTTCAGGAGAAACTGAATGGGAGGGTTTGCATTCAGTGGGATGGAGAGGCATGAGAATTGCTGTATCTTTGCAAATTAATACCCTAATCTCCTATGGTCTGACTTGGAAAATGTTGTGAATCAGTGTACTTGTGTTTTCCACTTAGATCGTAAGGGGTACTGTTTGTGGAGTGGTCTCCATTCCATAAAAGGGTCTTGTCTTCAAAGCAGATTTTTTTTTTCCTCTTCTGAGGATCTTTGTGTGTATCAATTTTGCCCCAAAATTGCCATTGTGGGATTGCAGAACAAAATAAGCATTCAGTCAAGGGAGTTTCACTTAGGCTGTGAAATTCTGAATTTGATTGTGACCACTTACCTTTTTTTCGTAATTGAAGAAGGAAGATTTCTTTATGGGAGCTCTCACTTGAAATTGTGAGAAGTCAGAAACATTCTTGCAGATTGGCTTACTCTTCATACTGTTCTGTTTAGGCTGGAGAAAGTAACCTATTCGTTATTTAGTCATACAGTATCACTTTTAAGTATGATGGTCCTTGTGGCTTTAAAAACCTTTTTAGAAAAACAGAGCTTCCAGTATTGAACAGAAATTTGAAATTTTTTTACTTTTTTTTTTTTTAAATATTCCCCTCCATATCATTATGTTGATCCCCCCCCCCAGGCATCCCCCCCTTTCCTTCTCTCCACAATTTGTTTCTGGCACATATGCATACGGGCAAAAGGGTAGGGAGGTGGAAGTTGTCAGAGGCCTTTTCTTCTGCTTATTTGGTGGTAATGGGAATTAGGAGCATAAATCTTTATGACTTTATGGAGGAGAATAGACCCATTTTTGTGTATACCTGTACAGAGAGATATATCTGTATATGAGATAATGGTAGCACTTTGCTGAATGTGGACTTGCCCTCACGATGTACAATGAATACGTATGAATGCAATCAATCTAAATCTATATATATATGCATACAGATTTATACATGGAATATACATTGTATCACACACCTGTGCATTAGCTGTAACATGAGTAAGTGTGTGAGCTAGAGAGGGACTATCCACATAACGTATGTGCAACAGGTAAGCACTTGTGCCAGACAAGTTGTTTTAAATTCTTCTGAGGGGTCTGGATGACTCAGAGACTGATCTGAGCTTGGTCACCATTGGTTTGTTACCTCAGCTCTCACAGTGGAGTTTCCTTGCTATGTCTCTGCTTTTGTTTTATACTTAGTCTCATTGAGGCCTCTTGCAATGCCAACTTCTTCTGCTTCTCTGCTCCATTGCCTCCATTCCAGCTCCTCCTTGTCCCTGCATCTCTGCAGTTTCTCTTGCTAGCAGCAATCAGCTTTAATGGCCCAATCCAGCTCTGCTTATGCATTAGGGAAAGTCTCTTGGTGACTGGAGTGGTAGCTGAATTGGGCCCTGAGCACCTGCTTGAATTTATGCAAACTTTCCCAGCTTCAATTGTGATTCAGTAGGACTGTGATTGATTTGCAGATGAATACAAACTTTTCATGGAACCTGATGCAAAGCTTCCTAGCATATTAAAAGGTTCTCCCAGCATCATATTTAAGTGGTCAAAATGAGAAAACTGCACCCACCAAATATTACCTTCCAATTTTCAACCCCTAGGGGCAAAAAAGAAGTTTGGTTTGTGTTTCCCATAACACAGGCAGTAAGCAGAAGGCAGCCCTGTGCTATGTTCTGAGCAATGGGGTTGTCATCAAACATATCAAAAGAAACACAGTTTGTTACACTTCATCATAAAACAGATTTTAAAATGGAGTACAGAGTTGACCATTAACATGCTAGCACTTTGCATCTAATTGTGTATTGGGTGATCTTGCTTATGCAAGTAAATTGTGGGCTTAAGTGTTTTATTTTCTGTTTTCTGGCTAAATGGAGCTTCTATATCCTTTTAGCAGAAAGCAGCTGTCAGCAACCTGCTCAGTCACATTGAAGTGCTGTGTAACTTAGGCTTCAGTTTGAGAGGAGAATGCTGCTCCAGTTCTGTCATCGAGCCATACTGGATTCCATGTTTTCAATATGGCTGTGACACAATTTTTCTTGGCCACAATTCAGCCATGGAATTTTGTCTTCCTTGCATTTCTATTAGAAAAAGGTAACTGGTGTACCGTTCCATCAGAGCTTTCATGCAATCACACACGATTTCTATGACACGTGTTGGGGCGTGTGTATGGGTATGTCTGTGTACTGCGTGTGTATCATATAGATTGATGTGCACATGCCTATTATGCTATTTCAGTTTATGTATGTGGAGAATGTACCTGTTGGTTATCTCCTGATATATACTCATGCATACATATATTAAATATGTATATAGAGTGTAGATGTCCTGCATATACATATGTATATGTTACAAACCTTGGTTGGCAATTTTTTTCCACACCTTTTTTTGCAAATTGCTGTCCCTTATTACTTCTTTTCACTGAAGCTGCATTATATAGAAGAAATGGAGAAATGTGTTATCAAAGTTTTATTTTAAAAAGGAGACTTTTAATTATGTAAAGCCATTTGTAATTGTCTTTTGAATTTTTACTAGAAGGGTTGTTATTTTAAAAAAGAAAAGAAAGAAAAAAGGAAACAAAAAAACAAAAGCAAGCAGACAAGCCCTTATTCCCACCATTGTTTAGGTGAAAGAAATGGAAACACAAGTTTCTAAGTATTTATTTACTTCAGGTGTTTCTGAGGCATACAGTAATTGCATTCTGCCCCATCCCCCTTTTGTCCATTTATAATTAATGATTCATGATTTTCTTTTTCCCTCATTACTTTTGTAAATCATTGTTCACCTCCTGCATTCAATAGTACTGATATCACTAAGGAGATTTCATGTCCTTCTGTCCTTTTTAGGAGAAATACCAGTGCATCACTATTGTGTTTCATTTTAACATACTTTGTGGAGGATGGATGTTTTTATTGAAGATGTCTGTAACCCGTCTAACTTATTTAATGTGAGGAGCCTTCATTGGAATCTATCGTCTGTTTGTTTCCAACAAGTTCAAGTTTCTGCAACTGTTTTTTCACCAACACTTTAAATAATTCCCTTCTTATTTTATGCCTGAGGTTTTAAAATTTGGGTTTATTGTTGTGGGTTTGGTTTTTGGGGTTTTTTCCCTCCAATTCCCAAAAATGTTTATCTGCAAGTGGAGCAAAACAGATGTCAGAAGCTCAACCAATATCCTTTTTGCAGTTAAGGGTAAATATATTTATCCTAGACTTAATAAAAGAAGATGGCAAATGGACAATCTGAAGTGCTTAGAGGGAATGCTCTCTCTTTTTAAGGCTGTCTCCGAGAAGTTTGTGTTTGGTGTCATTTTAAAGGTAGCTTGATCATGCTTTGATATCAGAAACAGCCTTGTAACAAAGAGCCTCATACAGTTGTTCGGTCACTAGAGTTTAAAATGTAAACAAGTTGCAGTGGGAAAGCAAAGGTGAGGCAGTGTATTTTGAACCAGTGAATTGTAGCTTGCAAACGTACCTGATTTTGAAGTAACTGCATGGTAGCAAGGATTAGCAGTCTCTTACACCCCTTCCTTCTTCCCTCTCATCCCTGACACACGTGTTCAGCATACCATACATTGGGAAAAATAAGCAACTTCCTCCAGCAACGCTAATCCACTGAATGACTGCTTAAAGGGAACATACAAACGGGCACTGCCGCGTCCCGTCTCATGGTATTAGCTGGCACACTGGCTAATACGCACAAACAGCCCAGCCCAGGTTGCTTCTGTGGATGTGTCGCTTTTGGAGAGTGTGGTGCATGGAGGTGCCCGAGAAGAAGGGTCCCTTCCTTCAGGTCCCTGGCAGCAATGGCAACTTGCACCACTGCTTCTAGTGCTGGAGGCTCACGGACAGCATTCCAGGGGCGGGGAGGAAAGCTTGTGTTTGTACTTTCCCTTTAAATAGGAAAGGTTGGCTCACATGTTCCTCATACTTCTCAATGAATGTACTGTATTACCATTTAAAAAAAAAATCAATTAAATGATAATAGATTGGTCTCCTTTTGTTATCTGGTCCTTGTTTAATTTGTTTAAGGGTTTTTGTATACAAAAGTTTACATTTTTATGTATATTTTTCTTGTGTAAAAACTGATGTAATATGTGTATAAAACACTGTATGTATTATCTGTATATAGTGTGACAAAATGATTTTCTTTCTTTCTTTTGGATGTATTAATAAATCTTGCTGTGAAGTAGCTGTGTTTATTATGATGAAACCCTCTTTTCCAAGCCATTTTGCCAAGTCCAAGATGTATGGATATTGCCCAGGATGAAATCTACTCCATAAAGTGATTTTTTTTTTGTTTAAAACATATCGTAAGTACAGTTATTAAACTGTCTTTTGCTTAGATTGCTGTAGAGTCTGAGTTGGCTCTTGCTTATTCTCTGTTGCTTTCTAATGACATTAGCTAATTAGTTTTGCAAACAACCCGGGATCTTCAGTCTCAGTCCTGATTCTAATTATAGTGCTTTCTAGCTCTGGATCACTGGTCTGGAGACCAGACCCCCTTCACCCTGTTTTCTGGTTTCAGGAAGTATAATTTAAGGAGTATAGAATAGAATTTTCTCATGTATGTTATGTTTTCTGGGATTTAAAAAATATATACCTGCTTCATCAATGAAACTGGTTAAGTTGGAGTTTGGCATTATTTTGATGATTAGCATGTGGATGAGAAATGATGGTTGCTGAGGTGTCGTGTGGCTCTGGTCAGCTCTGGGGCAGGCTTGCCAGGCCAAGGCATGGATATGACCTACATTGGTCAGACACTGGGAATTGCCACCGCCTGCTTTGGACACAGCTGCTGTTTGTGCCACCCTGCTGCAGCTGGTGCCAACAGGCTGGTGCCTTGGCTGGCACTGCCCTTCCATGCCAGGGTTCAGCTCCCAGAGTGGCTTTTCCTCAGTAGCTTGAAGGATGTCCTCTCTTTAGACAGAACTACGCCTTGGACACTTCGCAGTAAGTAGATGGCTGCTGCATCTCCCTCACCATTTGTTTTGGGAAGTCTTTCACCTCTGCTTTCTCACATGAGGGTTTTGTGCTTCCATTGGTGTTTGCTTTGCTTGTCTCCATCTCCTGTGTGTCTGAGGTTGTGACTTGCGAGGTAGCAGTTGTGTCTTTGGTGAGACCATCTCCCAGGTTCTGTTTTTCATTAGCAGTCTCAATGCTGACCTGGTCATCAAAATAACAACCAGCAGAGATTGATGAGAAAGAGATTCAGTAACTTGACTTCTCTTTTAATGAACAGTGGCCCAGCTATTCTAGACAGCATAATTAGGGCAGCATTTCACAGTACGTGGTTGTAATTCAGGCCGAGGGGTAAGTAGTGTCAGTGAGTGGTGTAGTCTTTCATGCCAACATGTGCTCCAAAGGTTTTGTGGCAAAGATGAAACTGTGCTTTTAATACCTCGTGTTCCTGGGAGATGGGAGTACACTGCAAGTGTCGCATCCAGACCTTTATCAAGACAGAGCAATGATAGAAAAGAACAGATGCTTAAAGTCAAAAGGAGAGTGCAGCAGTGTAAGTTCAGCACAATATGGCTTGGGAAAATCTACCCCAAGTTTCTCCTTTCTAGGGAATTCTCAAGGTTATGGACCTGAGGCAATTGGACACTCTAGGGTAATAGTGATGAGACAGTTCTGGGCTGTTACTGATGCAGTTCTGGCTGTGAATGTGGGTATCATAAAGCTGATCCTTCAAAGCGCTCCATCTCAAGAAGCATTCAAAATGGCAAGAGGAGGAATTGATTGTTATGGAGAAAATAGTTGTTTAAAATTTGCTTTTAACAAAACAGCAACAGGAGTAAGTTGACTCCCTGGCAGAAGCAGAGGTGTCCACTCTGGTCCTGAGCTGGACATTCCCCAGCATGGACTTGAGAGGTGGATTGAGACTCCTCTGCTGACTAAGGCAGAGACTGACTGATTGACCTGTGGGGTTTTTTCCCCACTATTTTCATGAACAACACCGAAATGCTGCTCTTAGAAAATGATTGCATGGCTCTCAGTCTGAAACTTTACAGAAGCAATTGGTCATTGTTCTAGTGCCACATTTCAAAACAAAAATAGGTTTTGTTTGAAGTATCAATTCAGGAAGAATGTGGTACATTTCTCTTTGTATTTTAGTAGTCCTCTCAAGCTCCAACAGTAGCTTTTTAATAGTAGGCAATTATTTTCTCAGGAAAGCTCATTTAGTTTGTACTTGAAAAGCAAGTGACATTTTGTTACAAGAGCAAGTGTTGCTCTGGTATTCGGTGAAGCAATTGGAAGGAGAAACCTTCATTAAATTTGGGAGCTGGCTTCCTGCAGAGGTGAAGGCAACCTCTCTCTTTCTAAGCGTAGTTACAGGCAGTTGTCCCATCTGCAGGAAATAATGGGGGCCATCTTCCACAGTGTCCCTTGGAGCCTGTATGCCCAAGCACGACGCTGGTACTCTGCAGCTTTCAGGTCTGAACTAGAGATATAGGATGCTTGTTTTAAGGGGCTAAGAGGCGATTGTCATGTTTGCTGGCATGAGGTTCAGCCCAGGGATGGCTGTCTTGTTTTATTGTTATTGCTAATTTATAAATTGTGGAAGGTGCTAGTGAAGAGTCTTGGTACCACTGAATCTAGGAAAAAAATTGAAGTATTGTGCTAAAAATGTCCCTGAAGGGCCCAGTAGCTTTGATATTCAGGTGAATTCTTGTGCTTCCAAGGGGGAACAGTGGTACAGAAGTTGTGTGTCTGCATCCAATACCTCCCTTGACAGATGTCCTCAGGACCAAGAGACTCATGTCTTGTTCACCCCTCACATCTCATTTGTGATGGCCAACATATCCACTAGTGTGGACGAGAGTCCTGCAACATAAACTCAGTCTGGCTCTGATGGTTTCTGCTCAGCTTGTTCATCAGCTTCAGGTTCCTGCCTGTTTCAAAGTGTTTACTTTCATACTGTGCAGCTCTTGGTGAAAAACCCCCTTGTAATCAGCCAGCCCCAGAGCACTCCTGCAGATCTGATTTGTGGGGCCCTACTGTGGTGCTTGCCAGGCAGCTGATGCTGGCTTGGCAGCTGATACAGCCCTAAATGCTGTCACATTGAACAGTGCTTTTCACAGCTCCCTTGTGTTCAGCAAGCCCATGTTTCCTGGGAGGGTGTCATGAACTTCAAACACTTCCAGCTTCCCCAGAGCAACTCTGCTGGATGTAGTGATGGGCCTTTGCAGCAGAAGAGAAAGTGCTCTGGTGAGAGGGAAGAGAGGGGGTCTTCCCAGCTGCAGACCTGTGCCATGAGCCTGTGCTGTGACCCCAGGGAGGGCAAAGGCTTGCATGGAGCACAGCTGGCATCTGATGTGGCACCCTCCCCTGTCTGTCTAGTCCTTCATCAGAGCATCTACAGCATAACAACGTACAGCTCATGTTGAAAAGAACTTCACAGATGGAAAAAATCCTGTTTTTTCTAGGGTTTTAAGTGTGTTGAAACCTTTCTCCTCAAGCTGTGACTTTCTTGCACCAAGGCTTTGCATGTGCTGAGAGTGGCAGCACTCAGGAAGGAATGCACTGGGTCCAAACTCCAGCTGAAGGGGTAGCAACAACTCTTCCTCAGCCAGCTTGTGCCAAAGCATCAGCAAGAACAGAGAGGCTGCTTTATGTCAGATCTGGGCCAGTACTCTGCCAAGGTTTGATTTCAAGCTGTGAGTCTCAGTTATAATACTGCCACATTGGCAGAGCTGGCCCACATTTGTGCCAGTGGAATTTGTGCAGAACCAGACCCTGGAATTGTTCACAGATATTTCCCAAAGTAACTGTTGTTGCCATTTTCACATGGGACATGTGGTACGTGGTTACAGCTTCTGTGTATCTCTCCATGGTGGTGCCAATCCCTGTCAGTGATAGGACATCTGCCTGAGTTCCAGGGGCATAAAAGTTCTTTCAACCAGTTTTAGGCAGGCCTTCAAAATAATCTTTGTTGGATTTTATTTTCCATTTGCTAGGGAAGAATGTTCTTTGCCATCATCCCATTAGGAAGAGCTCAGCTGGATGGCTAGAGAGGTTTAAGGGGTGATTCCTTAAGTGCCTAGAAGGACATGGATGGGTGAAATCCAAGACACATGGGGTTCTTCTCTGCATGTTCCTGTTGTTTGTGGCTGCAGACATTTAAATTTGTCGCCTGAATCAAGAGACAAGTATTAGCATCACCTAATACTATACACTATACACACCTCCTTAACTGTGTATTCTTCTATAATTTGTGCTCTCAGCAATTTGCATACATTTGCTATGGTTGCTTTAGTAAAGAACTTTTTTAGTCCAGTTGAGTGTTCAAGTCAGTAGAACCACTTGACTTGTATCTGAGAGCATGTGGTTACTGGGTTTTTGTTGGGTTTGGGTTTTTTTTTTCCCAATCAGTTTAATGCCTTGTTTAATCCTGCAGAATTTAATTTTTCTTTTAACCAACGTTTGCTCCGTGGAACCAGCCAGTTTCCTCTGTTAATAATCTCTTTTTTTCTTGTTCTCCTGGGGTCCTACTGTTTAATATAGCTTTTAGGTTGTTTCTTTCTCCTCCTTTTTTCCCCAATGTTTTGTTCATTCTATACAATGTTTCTGTCTTGTCCTCTCCATCTCCTTTCCCCTCAGACTGCAACTAAAATTGTTGCTGAAGAGATTTTAGTAAGCAAAATTAGATTCCTAGAACTCAGAATTGTTCCCTGTCAAACCTTATCTTCTTCGCTCGTCTGTTTTATCTCTACCAGCTCTGGCCAGGTATGAGACCTCGCTTGGCAGAGCTATTCCTAATATCCCTAATTATGAAATTAGAATGAGGCAAGGTCTCAGTTGGCCCTTAGAAAAATTCAGTAAAGCTTCTGATATATTTTGCTTGTCCTGGTAAACTGGCTGCTTGTAGCAAATTTTCTGTGATGACATGCCAAAAAGATGATGCCTTTATCAGACACCATTTCCCATTAAAAATGCTTTAAAAGCTACCAGTCCTGCTCATCCTGGTTTGCTGTGATGTTGGCTACTTTCACACAGCCCTGTGCTATGGGGAGCACAGTGTTTCACAGAGATCGTGCTGTGCCTCTTTGAGTATGTCCCTGGCTTTGGGCACACTTTGCCCACAGGCAGCACTGATGCCATCTGCCTTTGCCAGGTGACAGAGAACAGGGCTGCTGGGTGGCAGCTTAACTCTCAATTAATTGAATACTTGCAGGCATTCTTTTCCTTAATTTCCCCCCAGTAACACGGGATATTTATCCACAAGCTTTCTATCTGTCTCTTCCTGCTTCTTGCTGGATTTTGTGACTGGTGTTTTTAACCAATGCCAGAATCCCCATTGGGCTGGTGTAAGCTGAGTATGTAAGAGACAAACAATGCATGGATCTTCTGGTGACTCTAAATATAATCTCAACTGTACAGAAAATGATGGAGGATAAAAGCAGAAAAGAGCCAGTGACTCAATATGACTCAATCTGTTCAGAATCAGTGAATGACACAAAAAGACTCTCAGTTATCTTTCCATTTGGGTGCCTGCATGCACTTTGGAAGCCACCTCACAACAGGCTGTCCATTGTCCCATGCACCTCAGCATCCCTGTGACACCTGGCAGCACAGCTGGCTTCACCATCACCTTGTATACCTGCAGATTTTGCTGTCTTAGATCCCAACTTATCCCAGTAGATCCAATTCTTGCTCACAGTTCTCTCTTGTCCAAAGCTCCAGTTTGCAGTCCATGCAGCTGTGACAGACAGTTATTTTTAATTCTTTTGCTGCCTTCTCAGCCCCCCAGCCCATATTACTCACCCTGGCCTATACGGGTGGCCATCCTGGTGTGAGACTTCCTGTCTGGAAAACTGGTGGGTTTTAAGCATCATGTCCCATCAGTTGTTACACTCTGGTCCTGTAACTGAAATGCAGCCTGTGGTGCAAAATTCTTAAAATACATCAGAACTATAAAATAAACTCCTCTTTTTACTTTGGTCATCTCTAATGCCATAAGAACAAATCATCCATATACTTCACAATTCAGCCTTGTTTTCCTTCTCCCTCTTGTTTTTCCACCAGCTGTTTGGGACTCGATTTGCAACGGAAGATGGTGTTCAATAGAAGGGATACACTAATGACAGCAAACAGCTTCAACCTCTTGCACTTGGAATATTAAGTTTTATGGCTTTCCCAGTGCTGTAAAACCAACACATGCTATTTTATTTTTCATTTTGGACATAATTCTGTTTATTTTTCTTGCAAGGTTTTATACCAAGATAAGCATTCTCAGAAGTTTTTGTTTACTCTGGGAAAATGGCTTGGCAAAGGAAAATATTACTGTGCAAGGCCGGCATTGTGAAATTGCTTATTGGCTGTAATTTTTATGTGAAAGATGCCAGACTGTTAACAATCAAGGATTAAGTTTTCTCCTTCTGTTTTCAAACAGGTAATTTGCTAATTATTTACCTAGGGATTGTTCCTTGCTAATGGCCTACCTGAGTGCATGGCATGCTTCTAATAATCCTACTGTCATGATCTGTGCAGGAGAGAAACGCTCTTCCCCAGGGTGGAGGTGCAGAATGAAGGCAGTGGTGCTCTCCTCTGCAGTCACCCCAACAGCATGTGGTGGAACAGAGCCCTGGTGTCTCAAAGGACATAATCTGATGTGAGCAGTGTTATCTGCAAAGGTGTGTTTGCCCCACTTGCAGCACAGGGCCCAGGGGGATGGGTGCCTGCTGAGTTGCTCTTCAGGTGGGAGCAGTCTGCTTGTGCCCACAAAAAACGTGCAGTGGTGGAAGAGTGCAAAGTGCTGTCATCACAGACTTGGGTACAGCTAAGGCAGGACTGCAGGATATTCTTCTTTGAGATTCAGGCTCAATGAGCCTTGCTGGCAGTGGCTCTCCTGCTTAGTCCTTCCATGCCTGAACTACACCCAAATGGAGCTGTGTTCTCCAGACCATGACCTGTGCCAGTCTGACAGGACTGTTTGAAGGGGCCTCAGAAGTGTGGTCCTGTCAAGTGTGTCAAAAGTGCTGCACATGATGTTGGGCCCTGGAAGGAGCAAATAGTGAGAGCCCAAGCAGATGGCCACAGGCTGAGCAAAGATGCTGCAGTTTGCCACAGACGGGGACTAGACCTGTTTGGTCCATCATCTTTAGTTTTGCATTCCTGGTTTCTTCTCATTGCCCAAACTCTGCAAGGAGCAGCAGACCATTGTAAGAGGTTTTTCTAATGTAAGTATAGCTCGAGTTTCTAATAATCAACCCAAGATAGTTCCTGTCCTATGCTGGGTTTATTCCAGAGTGGCCATGACAGAGCTGCCAGGGAGCACCTGGTGGCAGTGACAGTGACAATGTGTGACCTGTAGAGCTGGGGATGCTGACAAGTACGACAGGGCTCTCAGTTCCAGTTGTTTTTTTCAAACCAAGAAATTACATCCTGCAATATATGGTATAGTCTGTGCAGAATCAATGCTCCCCAAGTGACGTGAGATAAGGGAGAGCATAGGGAAGTAGAATATCTTTATTACTTTTTTCAAGGGGAGGTTCTTTTTCACTTTTCATTTCCTCTTGCATTTTCTTTCTGTATTTGAGCTTTAACATTAGGTTTGATTCTGTCTTTATAGCAGTCAGGTGAAGACTTACATATCTCATCAGAATTGTCTCTCTTGTTTTCAGGACTGAAAGTCCCAAACAATATGAAGCAGTCACAGCCGTGTACACATCTGGAGTCCTTTCATCTGCTCCAAAGAGGCACTTTCCTTTATTCCTATTCACTCTCATTACTTAATTTCCTAAAGAGGCTGCAGCTCTTCAATGCCTGAGTATGTATGTCAAAATGTCTCACTAGGCTCTTCCACTATGTGAAACAGTATATCCCATTTCCAGAGCTGAGGAAATACATTTCCTTCATTTTAGCTCATTACTCTTTAGGAAATTGTGTTTCTTCAATTATCCTGACAGCCTGGATTCTGACAGCTCCAGACTCACTGGGTGAAGCTCCTGCATCTCTGCAAACACTTTTTTTTCTTGAGACTTCTCTATCATCTATCATGTCCTCCCTAGGGATGACCTTTTATTTGGGACTTTTCTTATGTCTGCCACTGGAGGCTGGGTGTCAGCACACAATTTACAACACTGATCTTGAGGTTTTAAAATACACCTGGTTTGCCAGACCCTCTCTGAAAGGTAACACATGGCTTTGCAGGCTCACGGCAATCTCCACAGGTGAGCTTGTACTACCTGGCCTGTGCTAATGTAACTTTTATGGCCAAGTTTTATAAAAAGAGTCATCACTTGCATTGTCTGGAACAGGATCTAATAGGAAGCATTAGCAAAGATAAACTACCAGGAGCACTCCTCAGAAACTTTCTAATCTGAGAGTCACTTAACCTATCCACAGGAAAAACCACAGATTATCTTGCAGAGAGCTGTTATGAGAGCTTTCATTTATGACCAAATACAGATGAGACCAAACTTCAGTGTCTGAACGCTGTTCTCCTTCCTCCTCTGCACTATTACTGTGCATGTAGGAAGATGGGCTTCCTCTTTCCCACCCCTCGGGCTCCCTGAGCCCCCTCCACGTTAGCAGCTGGAGGAGCCAGCACAGCCCTCGCTATGCTGGTTTGCTCAGAAACTTCTCCCCAGTGCTTTGTGGTGTCCTCTGAGGGTGTCTTAGGAGGCTCAGGTCCAGAGGGAGAGTGGCTGAGACACTTGGTCATCTCATGACTAAACCCGAAATGTCATATGCTCTTGCACACACTTCTTGATGCTGTAGGCTGCTAATTGCACCTTCCTACCTTTCAGGAATATCTTGAAGAGAAAGTATGTGACTGTGAGGTGTTGCCATGCCATGTGACGGAGGAGGCAGCACAGATGGAAATCCAGACCAGTTCATAAGAAGAAAATACTATACCCACATGAGAGACTATTTATACTTAATGAAAATAATTAATGAAAACATTGCATTTGAATACTAGACCTTACTAAACCAATTTTTTTTTTCAAAACTGCTTCACTTCACCTGCACAAGACTCATGATTGCTATCTGTCCCACCTGTCCTAGGGGCTCTCCTGATGCAGCTAGTCATCCATCCATCTGCTGCAGAAATCCCACTTGCAAGCTGAGTCCATCAGCTCTAGGGGAATGCCAGCACATGACTCCCCCAGTCTCCCTTGGGAAGTAAGAGGCTCCTGGTTCTTTCTTTCCACCCAAGAATATCCCACCAAGAATTACATGTTTTGTGGTAAAGTTTCCACTTCCTTAACCAGCCCTTTGCTGGTGACACTGGGTAAGATGCATTAATTTGCTGGAGACCTGCAGACAATGTTGATGTTACTCCTTTCCTAACCGGTACTCTGAACATGTATCTCATTTTCAGGTATAAGGAACATCTCTAAGCTTTTCTTTGTCTCATCTTCCACTCTGAACATTTTTTGGCAGTTACCTGTGACAGTCTGATGGGAAAGCAGCTTTACTAGAAGAGTGTATCACTTGCTGATTTTTTTTTCTTCTTTTGTGATGAAAAAGCTCCTGTTGGGTATTTCTCACCTGGGCTCTTCTTCAGGAGAGAGAACAGACTGGCTAGCAGCAGCTTCAGCATTAACAGGCTGTCAGGTAAGTGGGTCTCATGGTCCTTTTAGGGACACAGCAACTGTGCCTGCGTGGCTCTACAGGTGACAACAGCTGCCCTGTCCTGCTGGGGTGGCCCTTCTGCAGGCTTCACCAGCTTGCCTTAGTTTGATTCTGGGTTTTGTAGCTGTTTTGTCACTGATTTTAAGGAAGCCTCAAAAATGCAGGTGTGCTCTCCTGTTGACAACTCTCTTGCCTCCAAGTTAACACCAGACACCGAACTGTGGGGAAAATTAATGGCACCTGCAAATTCTGTGCACTTAAATACTGAGATGCTTCATTTGCAAGTACAATGAGGTATTTTGGTGTCTGAGGCCTGTGTCTCATGTATCTGTGTTTCTTAAGCATGTAAACAGCTGGAATTTGCTCTGCAGACCTGCTCGGCTGGCAGGCAGGCAGGCTGGTGTGTCTGTGCACAGCATGGTGGGGATGACTCCTCAGCCTGTCCAGCATCATGCATGCGATGTTGATGGTCCCTGCCAAAACAGCGGCTCCTGCTCTCCCCCTGTCCTCCAGTGGCTTTGGGAACAGCTCTCTATGGTTCTCTTCAGCACACCTGATTATTGCTGACAACTCAAGACCACCTTGAACCTCGCTCCAGGGCACCCTAGCCCAGTTGAGACCCTGTACCAGAACCAGAAGGTGACATTAAGTCCAGGGGACCTGTCTGGCTCTCGCTGAGCCCAGCACAGCCTTGGTCACTTATGAAGAAAACCCATGCACCCTCAGCCAAGGACGGAGCCTCAGCCAATGGAGCCCACCAGGGCTACATTGCCTGGCCTTTGCAGAAGGGCAGTGTGTGCGTGGTGTGCAAGCAGTTAAATCAAGCAGGGATGTGCTGTGCACTCCCTCTCTGTTGTTTCCCTCCAGCTAATCTCAAGTCATTTTGAAAGCTCATATTTTGATCTCACTGTATACAGAAAACATAACAGCTCCCTCATCCCAACAGCACACAGGAAGGCCATTGCTGTGCTCTCTGTCAGCACACACGGCTTTCTGTCATGTCCTGGGGCTCGGGTCAGCAGGCAGAGCTCTCCTACCATGCTCCCAGGCTGGCAGGAGCTCAGGCAGCTCCAACACCCTCATAGTCCACCCAGTGAGATGTCACACTGGGGAATATGCGTGGAGTTTGCTCCCTGGACCTCTGTGCCCCTCAGACACAGGCAGTGACAACAGGAGCTTCAGCAGCGGGCCAGGGAAGGGGTGCATGGCTGGCCAAGGCAGCAGATTGTAAAAGTCTTGCCCATGGCAGCCCTAAGATATTATCCATGGGGCTGCTAGGGTGGGGCCCAGGGGGCCTTCCTGGGGAAATAGAAACACTGTTCTTAGAATCCAAAATTATATTTTAGGCACCTCAGCTGCCAGGTTGCTTTGTGGGTGGGTGGCAAATCACAGGCTCATAGTACTGACCTGTCTCTTGGGCTCTCTGCTGCCCAGCCAGGAGCCAGAAGCCCCAGGGACACATGGAGCACAACACATGGCAAATCCTAATTTAAATTCTCACATTCAATTGCAGGAGCAGTTGCTTGACCCCCAAGCTCCTCTGCCCTCCATCCCATAGGGATACAGCTGAAGAAGTGCCTACAGTCCCTCCTGCATCTGAGGCTGGCTGGCTCCTGAGCAGATCAGCCCTGTGCCTGGCCAGGGGATGCCAGCTGCCCTTCTCTCCTCACCTCTCAGAAAGGGCTGAGGCTGCCACCTCCTCCGCAGTCCAGCTGTGGGCAGTGCTGTGCAAGGCAAGGCTGATATTCACAGCTTCAGCTTGTCCCTTGCATTGGATAAGAAGGAAATGTGTTTCCAAAGGTGAATTGCTGAGGAAACATCAGGTTGAGCATGCAGGTGGGACAGGCAGAGCGAGCTGCCGTGGGGGCGGTTGCTCTGCAGGACAGACGGACGATGTGAAGTCATTAGACAGGCGCATGAGCGGTGATCAAATAGAGCAGAACTACCTGCAAATGCAAAAAAATCAAGCGTGTCAGGGAAAACAGGAATACAGAAGGGATAGAGAGCTCAGCATTAACCTCCTCTTGGGAAGAGTGTCAGGGCAACAATAACTTGCCAGGGTTTTGATTTCTGGTGAATGCCTACAATGTTAGTGATTTGTTCACTGCTGGTGGAAGATTTTGTTGGGGGTAAAGAGACCAGGGGAAGCAGCCCACGCTCATTGGCTCTCTCCAGATAAGGAACTGTTTGATAATGTGGCATCTCTGCTTTCACAGCAGGGAGAGCTTGTGGACTGCTCTGCACAGGCAATTCAGTCCAGCTGGCAGCATACAGGGTCCTTTATTACTGTTTCTTATGATTATTGTAATTTTTGTTATTATTATGATTACTGTTATTTGTTATTACAGCACCTGCCAAGACACACATGTCATTTTTTCTGCCTTCCTAAACGCCAGTATCTAGTTTGTTAGCTGTGAATCTGGACACATATTTGAGCAAGCCACAGCTTCCCCTGCCAGAATGCCATTGTGGGGGCCTTCACAGGGGATTTCTCAGCATGAACTGAGCCAGGTGTGTTGTGGGATGTGTGTGTGCACATCCATAAGACAGACTGTCATTTTTTAACTGTCTTGCCCTTTCCTCCATAAGGCAATGTCCAGATCACATAAAATCAAGCTTCAATACATGGAGAAATGCGTTTCTCCATAAACTTTTACATTCCCAAGGCTTGGTGTCTCAGAGGGCTGCAGTCTGTGTTCTTTTGAGACAAGTTCTTGATACATCCTGGGGAAGTCAGAACTGGAAGGCTTTAAAGTGATGATGTTTTCAGGTGCAGAAAAGCTGACTAAGACCATTTGGTATCCTCTGTATGGACTTCTGCCCTGCAGTGTCAAATGCAGTTCGGGAATTAGGTGCCCAACGCTGTTCCTAGGGAGGGTCATTGTACCTTTAGTCCACACCCCAGGTCACACAGACAAGGGTAACTGGAGCCAGATCCCCTTAAAAGCAAGACAAGACATTGCAATGACTTAACTGGCACAGGGTTGAGCCAGGAGAGATGTCTAGGTAGAGGGATTCCTGATACAGCCTCCATAAAACAAGGTCAGAGCCAACCCTGCTGCAACAGGTGAGCAGCCAGGGGCACAGGCAGGAGCGTCGCTGGTGAAGCTTTTGCAGACCATGATTTACAATTTATTCTGTCTTTTCTGGCAAAGGAGGTGGGTGACGTCTGGACTCATTTGATTCACCAGGTGGAAGCAGCCAGCCACGGTGTCGGCAGTGCCTGAGGTCTGTGTGCCAGCACAGCACAGCACCCTGCTGGCTCGGCCACCAGCCCTCCCTGAACCTTTCCAGGTGCAGGTGGCACCAGCTCTGAAACATAGCAGGCACGATGGCAGGAGCACTGCAAGACCACAGGAAAGCCTGGGTCATTGATGAGGCTGTTAGTGCTCTTTCTATCCTTTAATGTACAAGTCCTTACAGAAGACACTGGCTTAATCTCAGCTCAACTGGAAAACTGCCGATGACTGGAAATGTCATCAGCTGCCTGTGGGCCAGGCTGGCCCTGAGCTGATAAGGAGCAACGCAGAATAAAAATGTCAACACAAAACTGGAGAAACACAGAAACTGGTTGCAGCTCTTCTCCATCCTGCAGGAAGGAGGGCCCCTCTGTTACCAGTCCTTGCAGGAGCTGAACTTTCCCTAAAGCCTCAGTGACAAACTCTGCTCTTCCTTAGATAAGAGAAAGGTGGCTGCTCTCAATGCTGCAGAGAAAAAACTGAACTCTTGCCCCATTGACTTAAATAAAGAGGGTACGTAAACATTTATGGCTTTCTTTAACTTTTTAGGGCAAATCTCATGATGTTCTGTGCTGCAACCTTGTTTTCTTTAAGCACTGGTAGATGGTAGGGGAAGGAGACCCAGCCAGAAGGAGGGCTGATCCACCTCCCTCTCATCTGGAATATCGGCTTCCAACACCATCTGGACACTAAGTATGGGCAACAGCTCCTCTCACCCCATGCCAAGTGTGTTCTCGGGACCCCACAGGAACACCAAATACTGTGCCCTTTGGGCAAAAAGTAATGCCAGAAGTGACTATCTAACCTTCTCTCTTTGGTGGGAGGAACATGTTAATTCTCCATGGGGAAGGGGGTGCAAAGCTCAGACCTTGTGACTTCTGGAGCAGAACACTGTCTGAAAATGTCACTTGGGCCTTGAATCTGTCTGCATCCCTTCCCCAAGTTTACAGCGAAAATAAGATCTAAAAAGTCTAGGGAATTATACTTGAACAACCAGCAGATTATAAGTAACTTATTACAAACTCATGAAAGCAACCTGTGAACTTTTCCGTGAGTGTTTTAGTGACGAATCTTTGAGAGAAAGAGCCAGAGAGAAGAGAGGCGAAGAGTGATTTAGAAAGCCTGCAGCTGGTATCAATGCTGGCTTTATGTCACTAAGGCACCGGGGCTTAGAAAGGGTGAGAAGATGCAAGCATTTCTCACCCCACTGAATTCCTTGGTCAAACTCTGACCCTGGGATGTGCTTGCTTTGCCCCAGGTACAGCAGCCATCTGGGTTGATGCTGTCATACCTTCCCACACCACCCCGACACCAGCTCTGCCCTGGAAGGCCCTACGGGATGCAGTGTGCATCAGGCGTGTGTGCCGGAGAGTAGGTTTGTGGATGGTCCTTTAGAAGCCATTCCTTCCGGGGCCGGGTGTGCGGGGACAGCCCCTGCCACCTCAAACCACCCTCCCCGGCCGAGTTCCCCCTCTCCTTTCGGCAGCACGGGCTCTCTTGCCTGGCATTATGGGCTCATCTTAGAGATTAACCTCCCGAGCCTTCTTCCTGGCTCTGGTCTCCTCTGCACGGACACGGGCCCTGTGGGCAGCCGAGCCCCGGCTCTGGGTGACGGCCGGCAGGCCCCGGCGGCAGCGGCGTCCCCGGCAGCGCGGGGCTCTACAGACGGGCCCGGCCCGGCCCCTGCCNGCCCCGCCCGCCCCGCGGCCCGGCCAGCATCGAGTCTGCGACCTGCGCTCTCCTGCTGAAGCCGGACAGTCCCTGCGCTGAGGAGCTGGAAATGTCAGTGTGGGGCTCGGGGGGACAGCCACGGAGGCGTGGGCAGAAGACGGGTGTTGGGGCAGCAGGGGGAATGATGCGGTGGTGAAGGTCAGCGTGACAAATGTCATCCTCGCTGTCAGCCGCCGCCACGTGCCTTTGAAGCGCTGTGGCAGAGACGGGCTTTAAGGAGAGATGCGTCGGCGCAGAGAGAGGTGGCCTGGCAGGCACTGAGCTCCTGATGTGCGGATGTAGGAGAGAAGAAAAAAGCTTTGCTGAAACGCTTGCTTTTTGAATGGATAATTTAATCAGTGACATTAAGTCCTTCCAATTATTTCTTTCCATGGGTACTGCCTATTTATTAATTTACTTCATATAAATCCATCAAGCAGTTGCCACACAGCAAGTAAACAAAAGCACCCCAGAGTTTTGTTGGGAAGGCATAAAAGTAATCGAAGACGTTAATTATCAGTGTTAATTAATTGCTTAACAGATTTGGCTGTGCACAGCATCTCCCAGTGCCCTTGGTGCTGGGAAAGCCAGGGCCATAGGGCTGGGGTGATGGCAGCAGCAGGGGCACCAGGCAGGGTGCCATTGGCAGGGCACTCATGGACAGATGATAGTCGGGTATCAGCATATCCAGTCTGGGACAAGGAAGTTTTGTGGGAGCCTCAGGACACCAGGGGTGTGACCAGCAGCATGTTTCCTTACCTTCCAGAGTGATTTGCTTAATCAGCTCTGTCTTCCTGCTCAATTAAGCAGCTCCTTTTGTGGGGCAGTGAGGCCGGAGGAGTTGCCAGGGGCTGCCTTGGGAGAGAAGAAGGTTCAGAGGCTGGAAAACTTTCTCTGAAGGGAGCCATGAAGGAAGTTTAAACTAATTTAGCATAACAAAGGAAAGGTTAAGAGGTGACTGGATCATCATCTCAAAGTACTTATTTAGAAATAAGGCTTCTGGGAGAAGAGGCGTTTAATCTGGAGGACAAAAGCATAACAATATACAGTGCCTGAAAGATGAAGACAGGTAAAAACAGAGTGTCTCTCTTGTTAATGCTTAGGATTCCCTACTAATGTATTTGGAAGGATGGTAGAGTTTCCATCCTTCGGTGTCTTCAAATCCATATTGAAGATCTCTCTAAAAGACAAGCCTGGGATCAGGCAGAAATTATGGACTTATGTTTCTGTGGCCTGTGTCTTGCAGGAGTTCATACGAAATGATTTCATCTGATCCTTTAGCCTTCAGATCTATACATCTCCCTGCAATAACTAACAGCTGTCACAAATGTGCTAATTCCATCTGGTAGTTTGCAGATGACCATAATGTGATACATTTTGTGTCCGCTTCGCCCCAAAATGTGGTTCCAATGTACACCTGGGACCTCTGTGCCACTGCAGAGCCCCCTGTGAGCCCCCTTTCCCTCAAATGGATTTCAGTGATGCAGCATTTTGCTGTGCTAGTTTTCGGTCTGGGGATGGCTGAAAAATTGTTGTTGCACAATCTGGTTAAAGCATGTTTTGTGGTCCAGGCTCTGCTGTTTGCTGAGGACTACTGAAGTATGCTGTATCCCATCATCTGCAGAGGCCATAGGACTTTATTTCTGCTGAGCTCTGGCTACTCTGCAAAGTGACTGTCACTGAAATAGTGGGAACAGATACCTGCTTTTACAGAAAACTTTACTGTTGGGAGAAGGAGTCCTCTTTCCCCAGAAAAGTTCAGGTTTCTGCTGCGTAAGTCCAAATTTGCCTGATGGGAACATGAAGGTAAAACTCTTGGCTTCCAAATCCACCTGATTTAAGGCTGCTGCATGGTTTGAATTTCTTCTCCTTGGAGTCCTTGAGTTGCTCAGCTAAGCGTTGTGTTAATGCTGGGCTTTGAATTTGCTGTTCCTCCCTTGAATGGCTATGCTCTGTTGCCCAACCGTGTGGTAGTTCCTCAGCTGATGTAAATCAGTTTAGCTCCACTGCCTTTGCTCTTCTTTCACATACTCTGGCTTACAGCATCTCCCACAGCCTGGCACCCCGAGGCAGCCACCTCAGCAACCTCACTTGCCCCCAGGGGCACTGCAAAGGAAGGTGAGGTTTAGCTGGAGTTCCAATTAAAGCCCAGTTGGCTGAGGAAGAACTGTGGTGGAGCACTGCTGTTGTAATCTTGGTCCCAGGGCCAGGACTGGACGCTCACATCTTCCACTGCTTGGAATAGGTGGGTGAGTGTTGCTGTCTGTGAGCTCCCTCGGTGCTGGTGGTGTGAGCATTCGACCCGGTGAACGTCGCTGTGAGCAATACAAAGGGAGGCATTGTCCCTGCACTAGGTCCTTGACTTCGGCAGGCTTCCTGGTGGATTCCGACTTCCAGCATGACTCAGGGTATTGCAGTGAATCTTTAACATCTTTTGCTTGCCAACATGTAGGCTGACTGCCAAAGGTGGGGGAGGAGATCTGTTATGAGTCTTTTGTATGTGCTCATAGTAAATAGATACATGCCAAATAGATTACACTTGCCTTTCTATTTCTCCACTAGGAATTGAAGGAAGGGAAGAAGTGGTCCCCTGTGGTCTGCCCCAAACCACTTGCCTCAACATGCTTGGTTTCTCAGGTGCCTGTAGCTGCTCACTGCTGCTGCTGCAGCCAGCACACACCCCAGAAACAACAGCATCAGGATCCAGATTTTGCAGCATGAATCGAGATCCCTGACCTGCAGGGCAGGATGCTCTCCCAGTCTGTGCCTGAACACACTGCTGGGTGAGAGAGTGCTGGTGTCCCTGGTGACAGGTGAAGGGAACTAGGATGCAGCAAGGCAAAGTGACACGGGGTGCTGCTGGCAGAGGTCCGAGCTGCCTGTGGCAGGGACACCCTCCCTGGCTCAGCACTCATCCTGCCGAGCTGAGCAGCATGCTGGGCCAGCTCAGCCCCACCTCATGCCCTTGGTCCTTGCCTACTTGCAAAACCCCAGGACAGCATCAGTTTTTGATCTACTGTCTCACTGCCAAACCATTAATTTTTCCAGTTTAAATGCTTAATACAATGGCCTTATTTTGAAGTCTGCCAGCTGAGCCGCCTCTGAGCTGCTTAGGACTATCATTTCCAACTGTTCTCTGGCAAGATGATTTCTCAAATGATTTAAAAAAAATAATCAAAGTTCTAACCACATCTGTGGCTGCCTTTATCTCTAGGAGCAGGGAAAATTAGCTTGGAGGCCATCAGGTGCTTTCTGAAATGGAAGTCTTCTCCTGCAGATGGCACAGCTCCTGGCGGTGGAAAGACCAGCCACTAATGTGACTCTTGCTGAGATTTCTGGCACCAGTGTTTTGTGGCTGAGTGAAAAGAGCAGCCTAAAAACCACCTGATTTAGGCTGTTATCCTAAATCAGCTGTGGGTTCTCTTCACACACACCATCCAGCTGTGCTGATGCATTGGCAGGCTGACCGGTAAGGAGATCTATAGTGTTAGTGAGTGGTTTTACTGAAATGCTTTTCTTTTCCTATTAGTTCTTCCTAGACTGCAATATTGGTCCTCCACCCTTTCCTAGCACAGCTGGCAGAGGAGGCAGCAACACAAATTTCTGCTTCCATGGCAGAGGCCAGCTAAGACACAGAGCACATATGGAGTATTCTCTGTGACATACCAATGAGGTTCTACTGGCATACTGCAGCTGAAGCTCTGTCCCATCATCTCTAAGAAAAGTTGATTAGGTCCAGTGGATTGCTGACTTCTTTTATGAAGAAGCTGTAAAAAGTTCTTTTCTTCTGCTAGTGTTTTTCTCCAGGGAGTTGTTGGCAGAGAGAGGCGAGTGTCTCAGCAATAATACATTTCAGAGTTATTATGCCAGCAGAAAAGAAACACAAGGGTTTGAACTTGGTAATATATATTTTTTTATGACAGGACAGAACTCTAAAGGAGCCCTCCTGCTGTGCAGACCTCCCAGGGTTTGCAGGGCTCCTGGCTGGCTGCACTGTGGGGCGACGGCGGCTGCAACTGAAATCCCGTTTCAGGCCTAATCCTGGGGGAGGTTCTGCCACTGAGCTGGCTCCCACGCTGGCTGGGGAAGATGGGGATTTGGATGGAATTTTTCTGTCTCTTGGGTGTGTCCCTTCTTCTGACTGGATAGACAGGGGCCCTTCTACCTACACCTATCAGTCCTGGTGACACATTCAGGTAGCGAGCGGTGCCACCGAGCCCAAACCTTTGGGCTGCTGTGGTAATGATAGTGCTATCACATAGCAAATGAGTGAATTGTCAGCTGAGACCTCTTCTTTTTGGAATGATTAACCTTCTGCTAATGATTTGATATAATATTGAGCAATATTGAGTGCTGCAATATTGGTGGTTAATGTGTTCCAAAGCAAGGGCTCAGGAAGTAATAATGATTTACTGCAGCTAATGTGTGAAGGCTGAGTTGTCCCTGCGCTTGCTTGATGGCCTGACATGTTTGCCGTGGTGTGGCAGCATCGTCTAACAGAAGCTGAATTTCTGGCTAATAATTTAATGAAGGCTTTGCAGTATTTCCAATTACTGGAAAAAGTCATGATTCTATTCTGATATGTGTTATAAAATCAGCCCTTCATACTGGAAGGAGCCAGGGGAGAGCACCTCTTATCTCTCTTTTGGCTCCTGATCAGTCCTACAGCAAAGCCTGCCTGCCCCATGACAACATATTGGGCCATACAGAGGTGCTGCCCATGAGTCTGGGAGGTGGCTTCTAAATGGAGGAGAGCAGCAGAGGCAGAGCACCCAACTGGGGCACCCACGCATCCCCAGGACCCTCCATGCCCCACACATGGCTGAGGTAGATGGAGCTGGCATAGGCTGACACCACAAATAAGATGGCGTGGGAGGAAAACTTGGAAGGACAAATTACTGTGAGTATTGATTCCCCTGACTGCTTGCAGAGGGATTTCATTTAGCAACACTGCCAATGACATTATGTGCAGCATCTTGTCCATGGCTGGTTCAGTGGCATTAAGAGAATTACTTTGGCCTAATGAATAGGAATAAGAATATTTCAACCTCCTCCCTGGAAAGTAATGGTGGATCATCAAGTGTGCAGCCAAGTTCAGGTCTAGTCACTTGCCAAGTGAATGCAAATGACAGGTTGTTTTATTTAATGGATGCCATGGTGTGTTGGCCAAAACTGTTGTCTCTTTTCCTTGTGGATTGGTTTTCCCCCCCTCTTCTAAATCAGACTTTGTCTCTATTCCTGATTGGCTTTTTTTTTCAAGCAGAAGGCATTTTTGCTGACTCTTGCACTGAAATCTGTCTGTAGATTGCACCAAAACTCCTCTATCAGCTGTATTTTATGCTGTGCTAAGGGAAGAGGCAGAAGCTGGCGTGCTGGTAGTGGTCACTGCCAACCTACAGTGGGGCCCCAGCTCTCTCTGTCCTTCCAGCTCACAACCAGTGAGATGCTCCATTGGTGTCACTGCTGCCCCATCGCTGAGACCATGGGGACATTGTGGAATCCCATACTCTGGCGTTGGGCCATTTGCTGTCATGGTGGCCTGGGAGCACCTGGGCTGTGTTGCACTTGGGTTTGTTCAGAGCACTTGCTCTTGCAGCACTCCAGCCCCTCTGCTGCCAGCTGCCATTCAGCCAGCCCCCCACAACTGCTCCTCTCCAAAGCCTTCCTCCTCTGGCATGGCTCGTAGAAGTTCTGCTCGCCTTAGCTGCTGTTGTCAAGAGGTTTGCAGGGCTGAAAGTCCCTGTGAAGGGCCAACCCCGCAGCTGCTCTACACTCACCCAGCCCAAGTGCGAGGTGGGTGCTCTGAGCTGCAGGGTCTGGGTGGTGCTAAAGCACAGCTGTACCCCCAGCCCAGCACAGGGTCTGGGAAACCAAGGCCAGGGGCAGGGAAGATGGAGGAATCCCATCCCATCAGGGCCTGGATTTAGTGCTACACATACAGTGACTCTTCGAACACGGGCTGTGCCTCACCATGGCTCGCAAATTAGATCAGCATGAGACAAAATATCATAATGAACTAAGATTTTCAGATGGGACACGTGTTTTGCTTCATACAACAGTGAGGATTTGCAATGGTTGAGGGTGGGCTTTTTCCCTATTCTTCTGTAAAAAACCACAAAGTGTTTGCAAAGTAAACTCTGACATTTCAGCTACAGACTAGTCACCTTTCAAACGAAATGGCTGTTACTGCTCACTGGCAGTTAATCCTTGCATGGAGATTTTTGCTTAAAGAGCTGGAGGGAGGTGGGGTTTTTACTTACTTGTTCAGAATCAGGGTTCTATCCTAATTAATTTTTTAGTTGACAGGTTTCTGCTTTGTTTCTCCAAGTGTTTTGATGTATGAGCAGAGATGTCGCATGGGGATGTGTGTTTGCAAAAGAGGCTGATGGGAAAGATCAAAACTGATTTGTTATGTTTGCAGAGAAAGAGGCTCCAGATCTGTGAAACAGAGCAGGGAGTGACTGAAAGCCCAAGACACCAGCATTTTCAAGCTGAAATTGTGCTGTAAGCTGGTGACCAAAGCCCTGCTGACCTTGCAGAAGCCATGATTTCATGTCAGATGTCTGTCACATCCTGGTGCCCCCCTCCCAACCTGTCATGAACAAAGTAACTCAGCACAGACTTGGGGATGAGCCCAAGGGCTTCTCCAGCTCCGAGGCTGAGCACAGCAGGGGTTGCTGAGCGATTTAGGAATGAGCTGGGCTGGGAGAAATGCTAGACAGGTTTCTGACCATTTGCAAATAAGCTGCAAAATCATGCTCACAATAGGGCTGCAGAGCTGCCTTTTGACTGGAACCATGCCTGGAAAATGTATTTCCCAAGCGGGGACTTCAGCCATTACAAATCCCTGTCTGATGTGGTCGAGGAACATGGCAAACACATGACCCATTACCATGATCCGCCAGGCTGGATCCTGCTAATGTGCTTGTTTAACCCTCTCCGGCACTACCCAGAAGCTTCTGCCTCTGAGTGTCTCCAGTGTCAGCCCTTCCTGGTGCAAACCCCCATCCCCACAAGCACAGGCAGATGGGAGCTCCCTGGAGGAGAGCTGGCCTGGCTGCTGGGAAAGCAGCAGTGGAGAGCATGGGAACAGGCAAGGAGCTGGCTGCACTGCTCCCACGGAGCCTGGGAGCGAGTGCGTGCTGTGAGGGCTCGTTAGGGCAGTGGCTTCAGTGCTGCATGGGGTGGGACAGGGGATTGTCACCTCTTTCCTGACACCTGACTTCTGAAAACTGTCCGTTCCCCTGGTTCTCTTTCTTCTGCCTTGTTTGCTTACAGCCTTTATACTTCATGGCAAGCTGTTGCCAGAGTGGATGGCTGTGGTGTGGGGTCTGTGATGGGATGGATGGACGTAGGAAGGTAGTCCTGTTTGGGCTCCATAGCAAACCCCTGGTGCTTTATGGGCATGGTGTAATGGTTTTGGGGACCCTTAAGGGCACGGGCACCATGCGAGGAGCTCCCTGTTCCACCCTGCAGCTTGCTGAGGATGTTCACCTCCACAAGCAGACAGTGAGTTGCCATTGTCCTTCACGAGCTGTTCTAACTTGTCTCTAACAGGGCTCCAAGAGCACAGTCTGCCTGGAATAATTGTCATCCACAGCAGCACTGTGGCTGGGCCTGAAGTTGGTGCCAGCTGAGGCGCTTGGCTGAGATGCACAGATGTGGAGCTGGGTGCTCTCGCCTCTCCAAAGAGCTGTGGCACTGTGTCCTGATGTTGGCATGAGCTGGCACTGTGCTTGGTGAATTCAGAGGATGTTTTTACACAATTCTGGCTGGGAAGGATTGAAGAGGGTTTCTTCACCTTTTTAAACAATAGGTAATGGCAAAATCCATCCCCTGCCTCTTTTAAAGACAGCTCCTTTTCCTGATGGGTAGATAGATATAATGAGATTCTCAAACTCGTAAATCTGCTGCGACTTTATTACCTGCATCTGCTGGAGATGATGTGAAGAGAACTTCATACAGAGAGGACTCTTGAAAGGTTACAAAGGGAACCAGCAGTCTTCAGAAAATCTTCATCTAGAGAAAACAGCCAAGAAAACCCACGTAGAAGAAAGCACTTGAGCTGGATGAATAGGTGTCAGGGATGAATGCAAGCGACACTGGCAATGGGGCACCTTGTTGTGAACGCAAGCTGAAGCCAGTCCCCTGTGTGGGGCAGCTCTGGTGCAGGGGCCAGCCTGTGGCTGCTGTGCACAGCCCCCAGCCCAGCACCGGGTGTGCAAGGGGCTGGCCAGCACCCCTACCCTCACACCCAACACCCCTGCCCTGACAAGGGGGGGCATGAATGGGGCACAGCTGAAATGTGCTGTGGCTTTTTTATTTGCCCTCTGCTGAATGTCGCCCCCATTTCAGCCTCTGCCCTGAGGCAGGGCCTCTGGTGAGAGGCATTCCTGTTGCTTAGACCCTTCTCCAGGCTGCTGGGTCTGCCACAGTGGTGGGGGGATGGCACACCATGGCCTCACCACATCCCCATGCTGCTCCACCTTCACTCTGGGGTCTCAAAGTCACTCGCGGGACCAGTGACGTGGGAATGGAAAGGGATGCAGGAAATGGCCACAGAAATTAAGTGTGTGTTAAGCTGGTCAGTAGATCAGTGGGGATCTGATTGGCACCCAGGTGAGCTGGTGAAAGCTCTGTACTTGGTGCGAAGCCCCGGTCCAAGGACTGGCAAAACCCTGGAAAGATTCCAGTAGGTCCTGAGCAGGATGGCTATTTCTCAGCTGGGACAGCTTGCTCAATGTAGCCGTGGCCAAGAGAGTGGCAGGAAAATGAGATGTCTCAGCCTGTGCTTTGCCCCAGGACCAGTGGTCAGGGAGCTGTGACTGCCAGGCAGGGGACTGCAATTAGTGGGAACAGGCTGGAGATGGTACCAGAAGGTGCAGCCTGCTCCGAGAGCACAAGCTGTCATGCAAGGTCATGTCTGTAGAGTGATGCAATGACGTCCTCATGATGTCACAATGCAAGCTGGCAGCTGTTTTAGTGGTAGAAAGTTAGACTTAAACTTTCCACTTCCTGTTGCAAGGGGGAAGATGTGTTTTCTGGCTTTCCTGCTCTAGGTAGCCTCTGCTCTTGCTGACTTCTCACCCTTGCTGAGACAGGGAGGCAATCCAGAAAGCAGAGCTGCAAGCGGGAAGAGAGCAAATGACATCTTTAAGCTGTGATCATTGAAGAATATTAACTGCTCTTGGGGTTTCTGACTGCCAAAAAGTGATGCTTGAGCAATGTGGCGCCAGAAATCCTGAAGTCACTTCTGTAGCCTTGGAAAATGCAGCTGCTTTGGGATTTCAGTCCAAGACGGCTGTTATTATCCACTGTGCAGAATGAAGCTTCTGTTGGGAGCTTTTACAAAGGCCATCAGTCTTCCCAAATAGTGGTTGTTTTTATCACCTGGCAGTAATGATACTCTCTGGTCCCTTTAATATCTGAGTGTGTTCCCAAAGTGAGACCAGGAAACTCATTTAGGGCTCGCCCCCTCCAAGGGAAACAGCTTACGATTTTCTGCCAGGTAGCCCTACCATTGTGAGAATGGGCACGGCTCACCTAATAAAAACCTTGCTGACAGACACGACCTCCTGGAGGTTTATCTGAGTCGTTTGCTGTGGAGCAGAGCAACATATATCAGGGCTGAAATAGGTGCCAAGCAGCAATCCTAATGCACGCCGTGTCTGCTGTAATTGATTCGCAGGCAGGACAAATACCCGGTGGAGAGCGCGAAGGGCCCTGCCTACTCTCCCAGCTAAAATGTTATAACGCTGTGTGAAATCGTATTGCTGAAGCCCGTGGCTAAAATCCATCTTGTGGGCTGGCTGGCTGTAAAGCTGCATCACCCAAAATATCCCCGTCCCTGCATGCACTGGCTGGGGCACTTGGGCTCCAGTTCAGAAGGAAACATATTAAAAAATGGATCAAAAGTTATGACTCTTGCCAATAATGTGTGTGCAGCATTGCATGTGCGTTGGCTTCCATTTTCTGGCCAATGCTGTTTTATTGTTCCTCCAGGTAAATGTTGAATGAGGAAAGGCTTTGTCCAGTTGCTTGTTTTGGTCAGTAAATGCTGTGGGTGCCCTGGGGGGAGGCACTGAGTGATGGCACTGAAGCCACTTAAAACCACAGGGAGTTGTGAATTTTAGGGATGGCTAAAGTTGATGGGGATGGCTTGGTGTGGTAGTGTGATGTAAAGCAGGTGGTGGCTCTAGGAACACCCCAAATTCCCCACACTAGAAAACAGCCTTAAATTTTGTTGCTCGTCTGGCATCTCCTACAAACACGTGGGGGCAGCTGTGGTACTGCATCCCCATTGCTCATCTGTGGAACTTGGGGGCGGGAGGTCCCCAGAGGGGGGTGGAACGTCACCGGACACCCCTAAGCAGCCTCCCCAAAAACACAGGCTGGCTTGGGGAGCAGGCAGCAGAGAGAAGCTGCCATCTCCTGCAAGCTTCTTAATTTCATCAGCTGCACAGGGCTGCTTCACCACACATCCTCCCGGCATGGGATCAGGCGGAATTAGAGATTTGATCCTTGGGAAAGGCTGGGGGAATGTCTTACAGTGCGAAACTGGAGGAGCTCAGCTTGTTTAGCTTATTAAAAAGAAGATCAAGAGGTGACTTAATTGTGCTGTGTGAGGTACCTTCATGGGGAGAGAAAGGCAGGTATTAAAAAGCTGTTTAATCTAGAGGAGAAAGGCATCGCATGAGCCCACGCCTGGAAGCTGAAGCCAGAAAAATTCAAATTGTGAATCAAACAGACCTTTTAAAAAGTGAATGTTAATAAAGATTAAACTACCCAGGAGAGCCGTGCATTCCCTTGCCTTTGATATATTTAGGCACAGACAGGACACATTTCTGCCCCATACACTTGAGCCAAGCAGGAGTTACCGGGCTTGGTAAGGAGTAATTGAATGCCAGACCCGGCCCTGCATCAGGGAGGGTCAGATGAGATGATCTAATGGTCTCTGCTGGCCAGTGCTCCCATGCCTCGAGGCTGTGATTTGTGTGCCTGTGTCCAGGCAGCTGGCAGGGACACGGCTCTACCAAGAAAAATCAGTGGAGAAACACAAGGAACGTGGCACTGTGTCAGAAGGGACAAGACGACAAGTGAAGACTGATGTGTGTGAAGAGTCAAAATACTAGAAAGGAAAGGCTTTTAGCCAGAAAAAGGCTTTTTATTAAAAAACCCAGATTATCTCTGGACATCAGCAGACATGTAAATTTTTTGTGCTTAGTTACCCCTAATTTTTCTCACAATTCATTAAAAATAAAACCACCCCTCAAGTTTGATGCTGACCAGGAAATCAAAGCATCAATATGAAAGCCTCATTTGGGGAAAGACAAAGACAAGTCATATCCCAATTTCATATAATTAGGGTACAGTGAAATGATACCTTAGAGAGACCCAGGAGTGGCTCAGAAACTACTAGTCACTTGACAATGCTGGAGTATGTTGTAAACTTATTTTCCTCTTCATTTTTATGAGCCACTCCCCAGAGCTGGCAGTTGAGTATGGATGCAGAGAGGAGCTGCTGTGGGGCCTCCCTCATAATTTTTAATAATACTGGGATTCGGCAGAGCTTATCTCCTACTCAGTGTCCTGAGTCCCTGTCCTGGTCCTGGGGATGGCCTGCCCAAAGCAGGATTATGAGATGCAACACTAAAGTGTGGAGGGATGCACTGGGCCTCAGCTGCTCCCAGGCTGAGCGATGGGCTCCTGCAGCGAAGGATGGAGCCTGAGGGAGGCTCTTGCTGAGAAGTTGTTGTTCAAGGTGCTTTTCATAATATTTAAAAAATGTGTTTGCTTCCTCTTGCAAATGTTCAAACATCTTTAAAGTGTCTGTGGTGCCAAGCTGCTTCTCGCCCTGTTTTAAGAGAAATAAGCTTTCTTTAAGGAAAAGGAGCCACAAAAAGCGCAGCAAGCCCAAAGTTAACAGCGAGCAGACCGAAACGAAATTAACACCAGCAAGATTTCAGCTGCCCCTCCGAAATATTGTGTCTCACGGCAAAGGGTCTGGGAAAAGATGGGAGAACAGATTGCTTTAGCGCATCTTCATGGTGTCTCTGCAGCACAGATGAAGCTCAGGCTGGGTCCTCTTCCCCTTGCCAAGCCTGCAGTGAGGACTCACAGCCCCCAAAAGTGGACATTTGGAGGCGCAGGCTCGGCAGTGCCATGAATACCCATGGGTCCAGCACCACAAGGGGATGTGACTCGGGACACTGTAGCCAGATAGCTTAGAGAGGCATCACCTGCAAAACCAGAGCATGAGCCCAAAAAAGAAGCGGCAAAGAGGAGGCAAGGGACAGGGAAGGAGAGCCTGGCCCTTCCCCACTGCCATAAATTGGAGACAAGAGAATGGGAGCGTTAGTCGTTGGCCATGGTGTCACAGCTCTGTGTGGATTACATTGGCCAGCTTCAGTGATGAAAATAGGCAGCCAACAGTGAGTTCCTCTTTGTAACAGAAAATAGTCAAAACAGCTTGAAAACTATTCATAATGAGAGCTCTGAGAACAGCCAATGCTACACACACAGAGTGAATACTGTCATTAAGCACTCTTTGGATGACAGTCCCAGCAGTTCATTATCCCCCATCACTGCTTGGGGAGGGTGGTGGAGGAGAGAGAGGGGTGAGCTTTTTTTTTTAATAATCCTTTTATTTTTTTTCTAAATTAATCTCCACTGTAAAGCAGAGCACCAAAGGAGCAGTATAAAGGCAGCATCCTGCCTCGCCAGTGACCTCTGAGGCTGGAGCATGGGGCTCTTCCAAAAACCAATGCCACCAAAACACAATTCCAGCCTTGATTTTATTCAATTTGCTAATGGATTGTATTTATCCTTTCCTTCTTCTTTTTTTTTCTCCTTTTTTTTTTTTTTTTTTTTTTTTTTTTTTTTTTTTAAGATATGATTTCTGGGTGTATTTTCTTCCTCTGAAAGTGCAAACAAAAGTTTACTTTTAAGACTCTGGCTAATATTTGTGACTCATATTAGGCAGTGTGTCCAGCAGATGTGAGCTCCAGCCACAACACCCGTTCACCATGAATGATGCAGCAGCTGCTGGAGCCTCCTTCTCCATGTGAGGATACTCACCTGCAGGCTGTGACTTCCTTGTGTGGATGCAGGTGGGTGTCTCGGGCTGTGCCCATGAAGCCCCTCCACACGGGGACTGTGGGGTGGGGGAACAGCCAGGAGGAATAGGTCTCCCTGCTCTTGTCCTGTGGTGGACCAAATCCTGTGTAACTATTGTGCTTAGGGAAGAGGTGCAGGATGCTGAGCCGGGTATGGGCAAAGGGCTGGCAGCGCTGTCCATTTGTCCAAATGTATCCTCCCTAGGCTCAATGGGGATGTCAACTGCAGGTGTTCTATAATTAGCTCCTCATTTGAAGAAGAAGTGCTTGTTTTTGTCAGGGACAGTGTTAAAATGCAGATTGGGTCTCCTGACCAGAGGTTTTTAGGATGTGAATATCCCTGTATGCCCAGAGACCTCTGTGCCCTTGCCTGGTCAGAGGAGCCCAGTACCCTATCACCGCCCTCCAGATTCATCAGGGTGTCCCTTGGCATCAGGAGGAACACTTGTAAAAACTTGCACAAATATTTCCCTAGCCTGCAAAGTCACCTGGGCAGCTGCAATGAGTCACTGTGGCTCTGTGTGGCTCCCTGCGCTTCATCAGCATTATCTTCCCTTCATCTCCAGTATCTGAGGAAAGCATCATCACTTATTCCCAAGTCAGAATGCTGAATCTCTTCAATTCCAGCAGCACTGCTGTGTTCACAACCTTGTCATTATCCTGAGGCTGATAACCTCAGGCAGAGGTGTTAATTTTTTAAGTCATTGAGCAATGTCCTGTTTGTGACACTGAATATCCAGAAATATAAGATACAGCAGCCCTTCTCAGCCTCTCAAATCACCCACCAAACCCTCCACCATTCCACCCAGCCTCGCTATCCTCCTCAACCCTTGAAATAGATCCTGATTTAGAGCTGCTCGGCTGCAGGTCCCATTACAGCCCCCTCCTCATGTGCTGTGGTTTGGCATCGCTGCACAGCAGGGACTGCAGATTTCTATTGGAATGGTTTTATCCCAAAGCAGTACACGGCTTGTTCCCAAGTGTGGCAGTGCTCTGTTTTAATGAGCTTTGGACGTGGCATTGTCAGCAGATCCCTGGCTGTTTGATGATGGTCACTGGGGATAATTAACCCAGTTTGTGCCCAGAGCCCCGTGCCTGCCTGTGGCCCCAGCTGGGGCAATGCCAACAGCATGGATGGTCTGTGGCTGAGATGTGAAACTGCCTTAAAGGGGCCTACTCTCACCCATCTCTTCCTCTTAAATTGGGGCTAGCATTGTTTCTAAGCTCAAAGTCTAACTTCTTCCTTTGGAAAAAAAGAAAAAATGACTATTTTTGAAAACCAGATTCCAAGTGGGACTCTCTGACTCACTCCATAATGCCACCAGATTAGAATGCTCGTTGCTGATACCTGTGTCTACACCTGGCCTCCACAGAGCTGGCGGGGACAAGGCTGGGGCTCCTCATGCCAGGGAAATAGGCTAATGTGCTTTGCACCACCCCCCTCCCTGAATCCCCAAGGCACACAGCCCTGTGGAGGTGCCTGCGGAAGGGTTAACTGTGCTGCCACCTTTGCCTTTGGCCACTTCAGCATGTTTCCCCCCTGTGTGTCCCAGCCCTTTGGAGTGTGCTGCTGCTGCAGCTGGAAGAAACTGCTTGAATGGCACTGAGTAATTGTGTATTTGAAGTTCAGAAAAGCAAGAGTTACCGAGATGGCTTTCCCTTTCCAGGAGGAAACCAGAGCTGGGAGTGGCTTTTTCTTCCTCCTTCTTTCCTCTAAACCAAAACAAACAGAAGTTTTTAGCTGCTTCAGCAGGTAATCGCTGCCTGTGTCTCAGAAAGAGCCATGGAAAACTGCCTTTGCTTCATAAAACTGAGGTGGCACATTTGTCACCCTCCTCGACACAACTGGCCTGCCACGTGTTGGCAGGGAAGTGGCACCTCCTGGGCACTGGGATCTTCTTGCAGTGGCAGCAATGGGCAGCGGTGATGGGACAGCCTGTGGCAGGAAGTGGCACAGCTTCCCTGCCTATCCCCACCCTCATCTCTGTCCAGGCTGGGAGGCCTCAGATGTGTTTTTGGCACAGGGTCACCACCACCTGGGAAAGTCCCCCCAGCAGGAGGCCAGGCTCCCATCAGCCCTGTGTTGGTGCGAGAGAGGGATGTGGTGATCATGGGGATGGGTTCCACAAGCCACATCTGCCTGGCTGAAACGGTGTGTGTCACCCATAGGGAGCACCAGGCCTGGTTTTCCATGTGTTTGCAGCATGTCTCCTCATCCAACAAAATAAACAAATGGATAAATAAGAATTGCCGGGCGAGATGTGGTGGCAGGGTGCCAGTCCCAGCACAGCCAATTCATTTTCAGTTCTCATTAATTTGGACTGACCTTTGCTCACATTTCCACCATGAGCACGTTCAAAACAAGGCAGACATTTAACTCTGTTTTGGGCAACGTTACTCTAATGTGGCTTTTTTTTTGCATAGCTCTCTCTTTTATGGTAAGCAAATGTACTGCCAACTTTTCTCTTGCTATGTACACCAGCGAAGGGAACCAGATGCTTTGTGTTTTCCTCTGAAATGTATCTGAATGTTGTTTTTTGTTTAGTGTTTCGGAGGGAGGGCTGGCTTACAGACAGCATTTCATAAATCCAGTCCTCACTGCACGCTGTTTCCCAACTTACGGCGGGTCCTGGCTGTGGCTCATGGCTGGATTTTCCTCACACAGCGTGGCAGCAGCCCCTGAGGCGCTAAGGGGCCGATTCCCAGCTGTCCCACTGTCAGTGGGGCACTCTCTCTCTGGGGGAGACTCCGCTGGAGGGGTCCCCAGTGATGTGTGGTGAAAGGTGTGGGGCTGGGCAGGCTCATCCCACTGACTTCCTGCACAACAGACTGTCCGCAGCCTGGCCATAGGCAATGGCCGTGGCTCTTGAGGAAGCTCTGGGATCAGCCTGGAGACACATCCCAGGGGAAACAATCTCCAGTTCAGGAAAGGGGTTTGCTGCCTGTGGGGAGCAGGATGTGGGGATTTGCCTGATAAGGGGGTTTCACTCCCTCCTGCCCGAGGACACTGGGACCATGTGGAGCTGCCTCTGCCCACCCCTCTTTGCCGGGGGGCTCAGGGCTGGTGTTCTGCATGGTGGGGGCTGCTCCTCCTCCTGTCCATGCAGACCTGGGCTGTTGAAGCCAACCTGAGAAACTCCTGCTGTGCAAGAAAATCATGCAGTCTTGGGCAAGATTGTCAAAAACACCTATGCCACCAGGGCACTTCTGGCCATTTGAAATAATTTCTCTCCTCTACCTCCATCTGTACTTCTGCTGCTATTTTTATAATCACTCTTCTGCTTTCAACTCCTTATCTTCTTTAGCTTTCCCTCTCCTTTTCACACTTCATGCCCTAAAATCTTTTTATCACCTTTTTTCCTTTTTTTTTTTTTTTGGGGGGGG
>VZTH01017875.1:1717889-1821913 GCA_013397815.1 Aleadryas rufinucha | reverse complement strand
TTTTTTTGGGGGGGGGGTCTGATTGGGCTTTATTTCTTCTCTTCTACCAGATTTATGTGAGTTGTCAAGTCCAGCAGCCGTTTGTCTCTGCCTGATGACAGACTTGCGTCCCACCCCCCTCCGAAATCAGATTCATGGCTGTTCTTTAAGGCCCTTTAATATTTTAATGCTCCGACTATAAATTCCATTTTCTCTAAGCTTCAATCCTTCTGCGGGCCTTCCCGCGGAGGGCCGGCGCTGGCCCCCCCGCTCTCCGCCGTGATTTGCGGTGTGTCACAGGCGGCGTTTGCCATGGCTTTGCTCCACGCACGGGAGAGGAGGGCAGGGGAGGGGAGCGTAGCAGGAATTCGCTTTTCCTTAAGCTCAAACGATTCTTCAAACCTTGACAGGAATTGACTTTTTTTTTTTTTTCTTGCTTTCAAGACATGATTTGTTGTGGGCTTGTTGTGCTTTTTATTAAAATGCTCTCGTGGAGTGCGTAGAAAGGTTGGCTTTGCACAGCCTCAGCTTCCTTCTTTAATAAATGCAGCCTTGGCTTACAGTTTTTCCCTCTGATGTGTCAGCTGGGGGACTCACTCTCCATCTCAAATACACCCAGACTGCTTAAATCATCCTTATTTCTCTCAGAGGGAAGAGAGACTTTTGCTCTCCGAAACTTTTCACACCCTAAGTTAATAAAACTTCTGTGCTGAAAGGGATGGATGTGACACTGTGCTGAGGATTTCACGGCCGAGTGCTGGATTATTGCTGTGGTGTAAAAGGCTCCCCAGCCTTGGTAAGCACATTGAATGTCTTCTTAAAATATGAGGTTGAAATGCATTTGGCAACGGCTGCGTTGCTCAACACAGCCCATCAACGAGGTGTCCTGTGCCTCTGCTGAAGCCACTGTGCTTGGGAGTGCGCTTCCAGGGCTGCAAAGAGAGCTGGGCTGGGAGCCAGGGCAGAGTTACTCTGTATAAACCCAGGAGACCAGGAGGGCAAAAACAGTGCTAGAAATTTTGACAGTTTCTGTAAAAAGTCAGGTCTGTTACTAAGCATGAGATTGGCAGCTGATCTGAAGGGTGACAAAGCAGCCCTGCACTGCGCCAGGAGGGACCTGATAGGAAATTATCAGCAGCATCTGGGACAGCTATTTCCTCTAGGTTTATAAACATTTAACCAAGGAAATGTTAGCAAAGTCTATTGCAGCAAACAGTCCTGAGCCACCAGCATGGGCTGGCTCACCCTGCAGCCCTCCACCCACTGCAGCAGCACAAGGATACAGAGCTGTATTTCTTCCCTTGATTTTTGGCACTTGGGCCAAGGCAGGAATAGAGCTGCTGAGTGTTTAATTCAGTGCTTTTCATTTTGGATATTAGTGGTGCAACTGAGTTATGACACAGGAGCTGAGTGAGGAGTCATTCCCTCTCAACACATTCAGGATTAGTTATTTTCCCACTAAACTGCTTTAGACATGGTGAGTTTGTTGCCTCAAATGGGTCCCTGCACGTAACAGGAGTTGATAGGAAAGCTGATCAGTGTGAGTGACAATAGGGACCTATTGAATTCAATGCAAATTTTGCTACAGCTGTATACAGACCAAAACTCAAGTGTCACCCTCTGTATTTACATCACAGGGCTCTACTGAGCAGCCACAGTAAGGCTGAAAGGACACAGCAGGGACACAGCAGTGGTGGCACTGGCTGCAGTCAGGTCCCCAGTGCTCAGCTCACCAGTTGTCAGTGCTTGGGGGTTCACCAGCACTTCTCATGGCCAGGTGGGTTTGTGCATTTGGGGTGTAAAGTGGAAAGATGTGAACTATTTCGGTGCAGCTACAGTAAACAGAGTCATCCAACTTTCACGGGAAGGGGCCATCAGGAGCTTCCCAATGGAGAGAAGGTGCCTTTATGGGTGCTGGTCATTTAGGCCTGGCAGTTAGGGATTCAAAGGCTGCAATGGATGTGCTCCCTGTGATCTCTGCAGGGAGGAGGCGGAGCACCAACCTCTCTGCCTGCCAAAGTCATTGTCCACAGCAAAGCTGGCACCAGGTTTCGCTCAATCCCGTTGGATGGCTGGTGATAGTGCCAGGCTCCAGGAGACAGGCATTCTTCAGAGAGAGACAGAAGAGAGTGAGGCAACGGGTGGCTCTACTTGCACCTGCCTGCAATTAATTAATTACGAGTCCACTCATTAGCTCAGCCCCATGGCTCCCCTTACTGCCAAGCCCCCAGCTGTCCAGAGAGCAAGTCATTATTTGAAAAGATTTCCCATTAAACCCAAAAGAAAAGGAATATTTGAAAGAAGAGGGGGCAAGAGGAACAGCAAGGGTGCGCACACGATTGCAATCAGCTCTAGAGGATGTGCAGGAGCGGCTGGATCCCCGTCTTGGAGCAGCACAAGAATGGTGAAATCGATTTCATTAGCCTGCTCAGCCCCTGATTAGTTTTGTGCCACGTGAAACACCCCCCGTGGCTCCCCACAGTCCGGCCCCTGCTTGCAGAGGATACCCTTGTGTGCATGGCAAATGCACCAGGGCACCCTGGCTCCCACCCCATCCTGCCGGCTCCACAGTAGCCCCACCTAATTGCAATCCCAGATTCTGCCGAAAAAAAATGCCTGAAGATTTCAATTTCCTCAAGTGGGTGCCTGCCTCCTCTTGGTGCCCAGGCAGCAGCTTCAGCCTAGCTCACAGGCTTTTAACTGCAGCCAGAGCACACATCTGCTTTGCCTGCCGTGTTTCTATTACCTGCTCTCTGCTCCCTGCGTTAGCAGAGGCTCCCCTTAAACCGCAGTGATTTACAGGCGGTGTTACGGCAGGACAGGTCTGACACTGATTGAGTCGCTTATCTGCCGTCTCCGTCCTGCTCTCTGACAGCCTCTCCCCCAGGTATCAATCTGCACATCAGTTCTTTATTCCTGAGTGAGGGGAGAGCTGTCAAGGTTGCAGCTACACTGTCATCTTCATCTAAGCTGCCAGCCACCCTTCATCACTTAAAGACCCTCTTTAACACACAGACGCTTTGGGAGGGGATCACGGTGTTGGAGATGGCAGCAAAATTTCATTTGCTCTCAAGGTGCCCAGGGCTTGATGGACTGGCTCTCATTTGTCAGGATGTCCATAAATAAACAAGAGTTTCCAAGCTGTAGGTTCAGCCCCATAGTTTCTCCCTTCTGCAGCCCTGCAGTGGCTCCTGGCTGCCTGCTGCAGGGTGCTGGGACCCCCATGAGACACGAGGCTCCCCTGGGCCTAGGCTGCCACCAGGGTGGTGTGACAGAGCAGAGAGAGGGTGGAGAGGACAAGTATGTGGAGCCAGGCGTGGCATTGGTGTATGCCAGGAGTCCCCACTGTCGTGACGCCCAAGAAGGGGGCTGAAGCTGAACTGCAGAAGACCACCCCATCCCAGTCACTGCCCACTTTGGCAGGTTCATCGAAACAGGACAGGGATACGCTGGGATACCAGCACCTGTACCTTTGTGAGGCGGACAAACTGACAGGCTGGCCCCCAACCAGTGCACTTTAGTTCTAAATGATGTTTTTCTTAGCCTAAAACTGCCCTCCTCTCTGGGATCACTAGCAGCACTGGGCCGTGGCACAAGGTGACAGGAGAGGACCTGCATCCACTTTGGGGTTTACTCTCAGGTGCTGCTTTTGGGCCAGAGCACCTTCCAGCCATTCCCAGCTCTGATAGAAGAGGATGTGTGTGTGCACTGGGTCTGTGTTAAAACCCCATGTCACCTTGGTGTGACCCTGGCAGCCTGGGGTAATCCAAAGGGACAGGCAGTGCACAGCAAAGGACAGCAGTGGGCTGTGTGTCTCCAGTTGCACCTTGTTTCACTGGGGTTTCTGCTACCCACTGCCCTCTTCAGTTTGGTTTCCTTGTTGCTGCTCTTTCATGAATAAAAAAGCCACTGAAACATAATCTCTACCATAATGTTTATTAAATAGTAATTTTAAAAGGTTTTTGTACAAATCATATAAACACAGTTTTATTTTTTTTTGTTTTGTTTGTTTGTTTGTTACACCGAAGAATCACAGTAAAAGCTCTTTAAGTCCATAAGTCCTGGCTCAGCCAGTAAACGGTCAAATACCTTGAACTGCAAACCTTGGAGAATTTCCATTTCTGCATATAATTTCTTAATGGTTTAATTCCCATGCTCACCTCCGGCACCTTCCCACAAAACGAAGTCACCCAGCACTACAGCCCGCCCATTAGCAACACGTCCTGCCATGGGAAGCGTGTGGAGGCAACAGCCCATTTAAGCAAAGGCATTAATGCCGAATTTTTTTTTCTTTTCTGAATTTCACAGAGGGAATTGCAATCAGCAAACCTAATCTATTTGCAGAGGAGGATGCAATGAATTGAGTGCACTGATGACTTTTCTCCCCCTCCCTGCTGAAGGTACAATCAAACACAGTTTTCCGTAGAACAGTAAAGCACCCGGCAGAGGTAAGTGAGGTATTGGCTGTGCAGCATTATCGGCCTTCTCTCGCCTGGCAAGCTCACACGTGGGCCCTGCCCCAGCTGCCAGGGGCGGGCGGGACACACGGGCTGGGCGCTTCGCTGGGCCCGTGCCACGTTAGTGCCAAGGTCAGCAGTACTCTCCTGCCCCAGATCAAGAGATACATTAACACGAGTCAGTCCCACGGAATAAGTCACATACACGATACATACAGAGAATTCACGTGCGTGTGCAAACACACTATTTCTGAATATATGTATATATGAACTCTTCTCTCTGTACGCCTACTAGACACCATAACATCACCTTTTTAATTATATATTTTCACCTATTGTTTGCCTAAGTTGGCTTTTCTACTGTATGGTCCTTTTCCATTCATCCTTCCCCTCTCTGGTGATTTGAAGGGGATAAAATCATTGAACAGCAGCAATCCAGCTTTGAAATGGTCTGGTACATTTCCTCTCACTGCCTCTGTTTCTTTTGTACAGTAAGATAACACCCCTGTGGAATTTGTCTGTGAAAAATGCCAAAAGAAATAAGGTGATTCAAAAGGAGAATCAGAGACACATTTACTGCTGTTTCTGTCGGGTGCACAGTGTGAATTAAAAAAATGAAGGCCTTTGTGTGTGCGCATCTCTGCGTGTGTGTACGAACCACGGATGTTCTGATGACGCAGCTGCTGTATCTGCTCCCCCAGTACACGTGCGTCTTTCTTACAGCAGAGAAAGGCTTTTTTTCCTAAAAACTTATTGTCTGAGGGAGCTCTTCGTGAAACAGTAGACAAATGTTCCTATTCCCACAGTACCAAGGAGCAGCTGTGGCACTGCTCATGTGTCCATGCTCATCTCCTCTCCAGATGTTGCTTGTGTCCCCAGACACCTGAACTCCTGCACAATGTGTTTGTGGGACTGGGCAAACTGAGCTTCACAACATATCACATCTTTGTCAATTGCAGTTACTGAGGAAAATAATGCCATCCCCAACACAAACTATTTGCCAGGTAAAATGTAAAAATCAGGACATGCCAGGTATTACCAAAGAGCCCCTGGAAAAGCAAACCCAGTGTGACAGAAAGGTTTCTTATTTATGTATGTGCAAGCTGATAGAGATGATCCATCTGTACCGAACTGGAAATGAAGGCATTGGTTTGGGGTTCAGCATTTGAACTCTTTTTCTCCATTCAATTATTTTCATAACACTCCTCTCCCACAGCACAGCGGTAAGTGGAGAGGTACCAGCTGCCACACAATGTAGCCAGACCATTTGAAAGTAGAAGGACCAGATTTCTGCTGGGCTCTAACCAGCAGAGTGGTGAAGAAGAGCATTTTGTGGGGAAGGATGAAGGCCTCACTTGCTGTTTGATACAGCACTGATCATCAGCTGGAGGAAAATACTTCTTCTAAGGCACTTGTTCAAAGTAAAAAAAAAAAAAAAAACAAACCAAAACACAGCTCATAGATAGAACTTGGAGTTTTTGCTACTGATCAGGAGCAGCGCAGCTTTGCTCCAAAGGGGATGTGGTGGCAGCTGTTTGGTCCAGTGGTGCTGATGGCACCAGCTCACACGCCCAGCTCCACGGAGAAGGGGAGCACCAGGAAGGTGAGGGGGTGCCAGCAGGCACCATGGCCCATCTCCCCAGGGCTGTGGGCATGGCTCCAGCCTCCCTCCCTGTTCATTTTCCCTCTCTGGCACTTTGGAGAGGCCTCGGCACTGTACCTCAAGTCAAACCCCAAGTGAAGCCCCCTTCCCAAAGCCATTGCCTAAGCACCAGCAACCTGACAGGCTCTATGTTTTGTTTGCTGCAATTTTCTCATTATAGCAAAAAGAAAAATGGCAGGCTCAAGAGGGGTGGGAGATTCAAATAAAGGCCTTCCTGATGAAGGCCTCAGCTGTTGCAATCAAAGATCTGGATTTCATAAATGGCTCTTATTCACAAATCACTTTAAGGCTCTTCAGCTTCTCTCAAAGAGGTGCTTCTACAGATAGAGTTTCCCTTCTATTTTCTTTCTTAGTGATTTCAGAAAGCGCTGTTGTTACTGTTGACAGTCAAGCCAGTATCACACCTTTCCCCTGCTACCAGGAGAAGGAGAGTTGAAGGTAACAACATGCTTCCATTTTCAGGTCTGCAAACTGCAGCTTCCTGTTCTTAGTGTGAAGTGCACAAATCCCTACAACGATACCTGGATGGAGTCTAAAATGGACAGGGGCTCTGTGTGTGTGTGTGTGTGTGTTATTTCTAAAGACATCCCTCAGCCTTCTCAGCAACTCACCAGAGAAAGGAGGTGGGAAATAACAATCAACATTTAGTTTCTCACATCCAAAAGGTAAACCAGGCTCCCTCACCACATCCTAGCCATTCACATCAGCAGAAAATGAAGATGAACCAACAAACAAGGGGCTCACTCCCCCCTCGCCCAGCACAGTCTGGTTTGCAGGAAAGCCACTCGGTCCTGGTGGCGTGTGACCCAGCAGCAGGACCTGGTGGCAGGAGCAGCGCTTCCCTTCACTCCTCCTGCTCCCCTCACTCCCTGTTATGGCATTCAGTTCCCATAGAAAACAGCAAAAAAAGTACCCCCCTGCCAGCCCACCTCACCGGGCACAATGCCAAGGGTGATTCCTAGGCACCCATCAGGCCTCCGAGCAGCACTTCTGGTGGTTCATCTTGACCTTGTGCTTGATGCCGTCGTACAGTTCGAAGTTGTAGTTCTCCAGAGTGGTGGAGCTCCGCGAGGACAGCCCGGCGTACGAGCACGTGCAGTAGAGGAGCAGACCCGCGCAGATGGCCCCAAGGAGAACGCCGAGGGAGCTCATTGCGATAATGGTCACCAGGATGGGATCCAGGGTGTACAGCCAGCTTTTTTCTTTGTCCAGCTTTGGGGTTCCTGGAGAGTTAGTAGAGAACAGTGTGTCGTTCCTATCCGATCCAAAGTAATCTGCAGTGGAACGGGCACTTATTATCCAGGGATCGCTTTTTATTCCCCTCTCACCTTTATACATTTCTTACTTGGAGTTGTGATGACTTTACAAGAGTTAAAGTATATATATGGGAATATCTCAGCAGGATTCACTAACCCAGCTCTAGAAATAATGTGAAGCACCAAGCTACCAAGAAGGTTAGGCACCCTGATTCACTTTTAGACATCATACTATTGACACAGCATGCAAGCATTTTACACCCACCTAAACTCTGGCCCTTCCAGTGCCACTGGGTTCAAAACTATGGAATCAATCTGTCACTGGTCTCAGACTTAATTTTCTTCATTTACAAGTCAAAATGCCATGCAAGCAGCAATTAATGCTTAAAAGATCAGTTTCACTTGTCCTAACACAAATACAATATATTGACTTTGCAAGGTTGCTGGCTGTTGAAAAAGGAAAACAGGAAAAGAAAACCAATGCCTTTGAACACTAAGCCACCACTTCAATGTATGTTCTCAAGCGTGTTCTAGCTCCTCACACCACTAAAGCTGAGGTTTGTGAGTAATCTTAGCATCTGATACGGAAATACAAGCTGCCACAGCTGAATTGTCCATGTGGCATTTGGATACCAACCTGGATCATCACTGTCTTCAAAATCTTGCTCAGAGCTTGTAAAGTCATCCTCCATTCTTGGGAAATTCACTAGAACAACAAAATGGGAAGCACTGTTTGTTAAATGAGGCCTTCTGGAGGCATCACTGCCACTGGTCACTGGATTGTGAGACCATCCAGAAGAAAGTAATAGTTAAACTACTACAAGGCTTTTCCTCGTGGAAGGAGGAGGAACTCTTTTTCTCCTTTCCTTGGCCAAAGTCAATGAAGACTCTTGCACACTTGAGAGAACAGGATCTTCACACTACATCACATTTCATAACCACCAAATGACCAGCTTTTAAGAAGAAAAGAGAGTGAGCGAAAAGCGAAGAAGCCAGACAACTTGAATAGCACTAAAATATTGTCACTGGTGCCTCCATAATGGCCATAATTCACTATTAACATGCTCATGGGTATTACCCTTACACCTTTGAATAGGATCTTAGTGCCTGTCATTACTTGCCACTAATGCTGGATCCATTTAGCACACACTCTACTTTTCATCTTTTCCCATACGTCTGACTGGATATAGAGGTTCAGTGACCCAGCTCCTCTTTGGGTTTCAGATAAATTCACAGTAATTTGAGGAATTTATGTATCTTCATTATATGTTTTAATGCAAAAGCCGGTTGAAATGGAGAGAGAGGCAAATGTGTGTCCATATATAGGCCCTTATGTTAACATTCCCCTGATCCAAATTCCTTTTAGTGGTGACATTTCTTTCTATTGTTCAGCACAGACCAAGAACTAGTAACCAAATGCACATATTATAATCTGAGCAGAAGTAAGTTATTTTCCTGTGCAGTCTTATCATTATGTCTGCATACAGTTACCATGGCTCTTTTCCACTTTTCCAAAAGAAAATGTCTTTTCATTTCAATCTGCCAAGAGTTTTCAAAGCTGACTGCAACTTGGGGTCCTCAGTTGAGAAGGTGTCTTGAAATGATCAAGAATGCAAAAAACCAGCGACTAGAAAGTGACAGAAGTCACACCTTGGAAATAGTTGTGGTTGGAACCACAATTACTTTGTATCTTGTGCCAAAATGGCAAGGAGAGTTTAAAGAGGTTACTTACAAACAACCAAAACCGAAGAATGTCACTTGTGCCTAAAAAGCCACGTGCAAAGAAATTATTCAAAACCTTATAAAAGAATATTTCTGCATATTTGCATGGATATTTAGGATTTGAAAAGGCCTCCTGAATTGACAAATACATTTTTTTTGCTATCCCAGACAACTGTGTCAGGCAATCCATGCCAGTGACATTTCAAGGTTCACCTCCAGAGCGGGATCTCTGCTGAAAGCCATGCTGCCCCAACACCCCCTGACACCTGACTGCAGCGATCCTCTGCTGGCAGTGATGATACTTCCCCATTCCTTGGGCAGAATTGTATCTGCACCCAAAGGATTAAGGGATTTCTTTGAATTTTCAAGTGAATCTGGCAACAGGAATGCTCACAGCCTGACACCTGCCCCTCCTGCTGATGAGTTCTGCATCTAGTGAGTCAGGTAGTTAGCTTACTCAAGGCTGCTGGTACCTTGTTGAAGAAACACAGGTGCACACTGCCTTCTGTAAATCCTCACTTTAGTGGTGAGTTCACATGATTTCTCAGCAGTTCTTGAACTGACAGGCCCAGATGGCAACATCTTAGGGCTGGGAGAACTGCCTGAGGGCCTCTTGCAAACATTTAGAACCAAACATGTGGAAAAATAACTTGCAAAGCAGTTCACACGTGGAGACGTCTGCACTGCTAGTCACCCATTGGAAGACAAGCAGTGAGATTTGCCATCCGTGTCATCCACACAACCCTACAGAAACTGTATGTTGTTCAAAGATGGGTAGAGGTCAAAATTAGATGACAGTCTGCCCAAGGAGCCCATGTGTGGAGAAAGGCTGTTGGAAGTCATTTGACATTCCATATTGTAGCTGCTCTAAATTTCGTGTGAGAAGAAGCTAGCAATTTGATCCTTTTGTAATTTCCCAGGGTAACCTTGAGGGGAAAGCTAGAAATAAAAAAGTATTGGTTAATCAACACTTTCAAAAGAACACCAGTTCTTCCAGCCTGAAAGGAAAGAGCAGTGGGAAAACTTGAAAAGAGAGAACATTTATACAAAAAGCCCAGCCCAGAATCTGTTTACTCTTCTAGTGATTTGCTCAATTCCCCATGCAAATACAACTCTTAAGTCCTGCTTAAATGGTATCTTCCTACTTGCCCATTTTCCTTCCTCCTCAGGCCCTCATTCTTCTGTTCCCCACATGCCATTTAATTGCTCTTTGATTGTATGTTATCATGCAGGGCTCTACACCCTCTGGAAAGCTTTAGAAAAATATAATTCAACATTTCTTTTTCCATACTGGGGTTTCTCGAGTCATTAACTGAATCAGCTCAGGCTGTGTGGGTGTCTGTGGGAATTGAAGCTGGTGGTCTCAGTTCAGTTCCTAGTGGAGATGATTTAGAATCTAGCCTGTCACAGAATCTAGCTTGCTGTTTGTCATCAATTAGGCTCCTTTGGGACAAATCTCAGCAATACTATCACAAGTGGAGCAGGCTACAGAAGGCAACTCCCTTAGAAAGTGGTCCCCAGAAAAGCCCTGCAAGCTGGTGGGCAGAATGGGGGAAACATGCATCACTCTGTGTTGTGGAGAGCTGCTTCCTTAAAGGGCAGACTTCAGGCACAATTCACCTTGCATTTTAAAAGGGAAAAAATCTACCAGAGAAAGGTAGTCAAGAAAGTTAGGGGGAAACTGTAATTAAATATGAGGAATGATTTCTCCTGAGTGAAAGGCCATTTTTAAAGCCTGTGTGCCAAATGATGGCTGTGAGCACCTAGCCAGTCATGGCCAAAAGATGATATTAGCAATGATGCTGGAAACAGCCGGATGCCAAGAAAAGCTGCTATCTGTTGGATCTGAGAGCACTGCCAGCTAAAAGGCTAATTTATGGGACCTGAAAAAAGAAAGATAAAATTCTAATCAAAGACAAGGGCTGATTTAAGTACCATGTTTGTATGAACTCACATGGAGGGAGAGCAGGAGACAATTAGTATTTCCAGAGACTAAAGAGCTTCAAGTGTACATGTGTTTTAAAATAGTAGCAGGGGTGGGAGGGATTGTGCCAGGGCGGACAAGGGAGGCATGAGAGCAGACAAGGCTCTCTGGTGTCCCACCACAGACGTACATGTGCCTCTTGCAGGAAAGCTCACCAAACCTGCCCAAGGCAGCTCACCTCTCCAAAGCTGAGCTCAGCATGTCTCACGGCCTGGCATGTACTTCTCACCACCACAGGTGCTCAATGCCAGCCCTCCTGCATGGGCTTACCACCAGCACCACCACCTCTGGCAGAGACCTCTGTACCAAGCCAAGAGCTATTGCTTTGGAGAGAACACCCAGCCCTGATTGCTGGAACCCAGACACATTCTTCCAAGGCAAATGACAACTGTCAAGAAAACAATTCCTGTTTCTTTCTAGCCTGACTTTGTCTGGTTGAAGTCCAGGCACGAGGTGCTGCCTCCTGCCAGGTCCCTCCACCCTGGGGCAGAGCTCTATCACCCGGCATCTCTCTCTACACACAGGCATTTGCATATTATCTGTGGTGCCTCTTGGAGTCTTTCTGGGTGAACAAAATGAACCTCTCAGCAGGAGGTGCCTTTCCCAAACAATATATCAAACTTGCAGCAATTTCCAGATCTTATTATTGCCTGCCTAGAGACACTCTGGCACAGGATAGTCTAGCCTGGAGAGCACTCAGGATGCACTCCCACTATCCCTGTGCTCCTGCTCCCCACTTTCTGCAGGGGTCCACAGGCTCCGGGGCTGAAAGCGATGCACCAGGTGATGGTAGTTTGGGAGCTCTGCTCCCTACAGTCTTTCTTTCCTAGTAATATCTGTGGCTGTGCCTGCTGGGACAAAAAAGCAGAGTGCATAGGAAGAAAAAAACCAAATTGCTGGTTTTGGGGAAATAAGCAGCACATGGTTGTTCCCCCACTGTGGAAAGGACTCGAGGGCAGCCAGCTACATGCTCACTCCTCTCTCCTGCTGCTCCAACATCCCTCTTGGCCAGTGCTATCCTGGCCAGCAAAGGGAGTGTAGGAGGTACACCGCTGCTCTGCTGCCAAACAGTGCCCTTGAGGGTCTGACACATTAAATGCAGCCAAAGCCAGGAAAACAGGGTCAGAAGCTGCTATTTCCCATTCTTGGCAGAGAGGGGCAGAGCTCCAGCTCCGCTCTCATCCTTGCTTTTCTCTCTTTGCTCATTCCCAGTCCTTTTCTCTCCACAGCAATAGTGTGACTCCAACACACATCATTTTGTTTTGACACAGCAGAGCAGCCGCCGTGGCCTTGCCTTGACACCGCTCTGCGCGGCGGCGGCGCAGCGCTGCTCCTCTGGCTGGGAGCCCCGGGGGCTGGGGGTGACACCTCCCACCCTCAGCAAATGGAAAAGCACTTCTCAAAGCAGCAGCACAGGCTCCAGGCAGAAACACTCCCTCTGAATCCCCCATTGCTCTATTTCCAGCTGAAAATCCACCTCACTTCTCTCTTTCCCACTCCTCCAGAAACACAGGACTACTTTAGTTTACAGAAGGGATAAATCCCTGCCAAATTTCAAATTAAAACAGTGCTTTGGCTACAGCTGAGCATTAAAGAAAGCAAACAAGCTGCCACTCCCTGGCCCAGCCTCCCTCTGCAGTGCAGGAACCGCTGGACCTCAGTCTCGGATTGCCTTGAGGCTGCCTTGGTGGTGGCCAGTGGTGCATGCCATAGACCACCACAGAACCATAGTCAATCTGGGGGCACAGATAAGCCTCTTGCACTCTTTGGGCTTCCCATATGAAGATAAGGTGGGAGAGTATGGCTGGGCAGGTGAAGACCCCCCACCAAAAGCACTTGGCGACATGGAGCTGGGCTGGGTGCTTGGTGTGGAGGTGGCCATGAGCAGGCAGCTATTTGCAGCCCCAGTGCTGCCCTCCAACATGTGGCACCAGGCCCTGCTGCACGCATGGCAGATGGCCAAGGTGGCTGCCCCAAATGAGTACCCTGCCAAACGGTCCCTGCAGCAGGCACATCCCCTGTTGCAGCCTGACCTTTTCTCCAGTGTGCCTTGCTTTTACACCTCTCCTCAGCACCGGCACCAGGCCAGGGAAACAGCGGTGGTGGCGTGTGCGCGTATGGCATGACTGTGGCATTACACAGCGTGTTTCCTCTCCCTCTCTCTTAGCTCTGGATAGCCTGGGTAAGGAGCTGACACAGGTTCTGTGCTCCATGCCGAGCTCACCCACCCCAAACTGAGCAGCTCCTTAGTGCAAGGGTGGCACGGTCCTCCGCCACCACCACGCAAGGGCTCGGAGCTGGGGGAGAAGATGGCAGCTCTGTGGCATCCTGGTGTGTTTATCACCCTCCCCGTTGTTGCTGTTTGTTTTTACAGTGCAGTGGCTAACGACACAATGCTCAAACTGGCAGTCACGCCTGCAGTCTTTGCTAAGAGCTGCCAAAGCCACTGATGGAGGAGCTGTGGCGGAAAGCCAAGCGGCTGTCCAAGCTCGCCTCGGGGCCTCGCCTGCTGTCTGCATGCCTCACTCTGCTGCCCTGACACGGGGTAAGTGGAGACTGGCCCTGGTAGAGTCAGTAGGTTTTCATAGGGTTTCTAGAGGGGCAAAAATCCAAACATACCCCCATGCACAGCCTGGTTTCTATCTTGTTCCCTTGTACTCAGCAGCAGAGGCATTTCAGCCAGGCCAGGAAAAGCCAACCTCGCTGCCATAGCCGGGGGGCGAGCAGCTCTGGGGTCCCTGTGCCAAGTGTCATCCTGCAGGTGTCTGCCCTGGCAGGAGGCTGACCCAACTGTGCGGCCGGTCCCGCGGCTGGTGAGTGAGCTCTGCAGCCTGCTCCTGCCCGATCAGCCATCTCGGGCACGCTGACATTGCCGAGGCACAGCACGGCCCTTCCCACGGTGCCGCTGCTTTGCCAGGTCAGCGCTCCCTCTCTCACATCACCATTAGGCACTGGCTTTGCCCCAGTGCTTACAGAGAGTGCCCATGGACCCTCTTCTGCTCCTACAACACAACACCAACTGTACAGATAAGATAAAATGATTGACACCATCACACCACATACCACCAGAGAGTCATGCCCGAAGCCTCCCCGTGACACACAGGACGCATCAGCCTTCCAACCCTAACACTGCTCTCTGAAAAACAGAGCCCCTACTGCTCCCCCAAAAATTTTCCTCTTTTTTTTTTTTTTTAAGTAGACACTTAAATGCCTGAAGTTACTGGCAGAAGAGTTTGCATCAAAATCACACTAAGCTGTATTTATTTTCTTAAACAAAGCATGCTAATTTTAGCTGCTTTCTTCCCTAGGATGTGCTGGAGCCTGAGCAGCACCCAACTCTCCGGCCAATCTGTCTGTGGCGCACGTACGGAATAATTAATCCTGAACGATTCCTCCCTTTTCGTCTGTTTACTTAACAGCATTTTTTTCTTCCTTGTTGGGAAGCCATCAGTCAGTCTCTCCCTCCCTGTTTTTCACATGTGCATATTTGTTTTGAATTTTGCTTGAACAGTCGCTGAAGTGTACAAAATGCAAATTACAAGTGTAATTTGCTTTGCTGTACAATTAGTGGAAAAAAAAAAGGCCCTCTCCAAAAAACCAGCATGGGTCCTCAACTTTGCTTCTGTTTGAATAGCCAATGTGAGGGATCACATTTGAATTATTTTTTTGTTGATGGCCTGAATTCCTAGTAAAGTCAGGAAGTTACATTGCAAAGCTGAGCTCTGTGCCAGGGTAAAGAATATGAGAGAAGGAAAATAAATGAAGGAGGGAAGGAAAAACGTCTCAAACTGGCAGCAAAATACATTTCACATGAAATGTGATGCTGCTGACTCTGCCGAAGGGGTGAAAGGTGCACCTAGGGAAGATGGGAAGCAGAACTGCTGCAGCAGAAGTCCCTGTAAGAAGCTGGGAGGACTCAGGTGGAGGGAAAGCAGGGGACACACACACCTGTCCAAACACTCGGTGCTGTGGCACCCGGACCACTCCCGTGCAGGTCTCCTGCACAGTCTGACACGCAGAGACAAGGACTGCAAAGAAGAGGAAAGCATTGCTGTTTTCATTATTAATTTTGGTAATGGCTTACCCGTTTTTTGCTGTGCTCAGGGACAGAGTGTGCAGCTCAGCTGAGCTGGCAGCCGAACCAGCCCCAGGGGCCCTGGGAAGTCGGATGTCCTCTCTCCAGGGGCCCCAGCTGGAGAAATTCTGCATAATCACACTGAGCAATTTAGCACTTAGGCAACACTAGTGAAATCCCCAAACAATCCCAAGAGTCAGTCCAGCCTACCAAAACTCCCACTATGGATTGGTACAAATGTAATGGATCTAAAAGCTGCTGTTAATGGCCCGATCCTGAGTGCAGCGAGGCAGGGTGCACACAGCAGCTGCGCTGCTGGGAGCTGGGTCTGCGTGCAGCAGAAACTGGAGCTTCACTTGGCTAAAAGGAATAGCCCTGATGCTCCAAAGAGTTTTGAAACTCTGCTTTGCTTCAACCAACAGCATTCTTGTTAGTAAAGAAGGAAGAAGAAAGAAAAACCCCAGATATTTGTATAAAAATATCATCATTTTATTACATTCCACACAATACATCTTCAAAGAATTTCAAATTTCCACAAGATATTTTTCACACACAGGCAACTGGGCAATGCTGGGGGTGTCAGGGCTCAAGGAGCAGGGGAGAACTGGGAGTAAAAATCTTGAAGTGACCTTCTGTTTTGTCTTTGGTGATTTTGGTTTGAAAGACAGGGTGCCACATTCTCCTCTCTGACACACCAATGCACACTTGCTAAGTCTATGGGGGTGAACCTGGTCAAAATGAGATCGTCTGAACTAGGGAGACTGAACTGACTTTGGAAACGTGACAATATCATCTGCTGACATGGCTTGGGCTGACCTGAAAATGCAGCGAGTGCATGCCAGTATTTTACATCTGTTTTAATTTGCAGCTGATTGAGGGGGTTGGGATTCCACATCCCAAACCAAATGCACTCCAACACCAGTGCTGTGTGACAAGAAGGCTCACAGTGAAGGCACCCTGGCCCTGGAAGCTCGTCTCCAGGGACCTTTCAATGGCACTACCTTCCAGGTGCAAGAGCTCCCCATGTCCATTCTGGCCCTATGGGACAGGCATGTCCCTGCTGCTCTCAAAAACATTGTGGGAGCCAGGCCCGGGTGCAGTGGTTCCCCGAGCACCCACCGCACCTAATGTGCTCACCATGGCACATCACCCTGGGCTTTTCTGCACTCCCTGCTTGTTTTAGACGCTGCTGCAGCTGAGAGGATCCCACTGAAATCTGCTGTGAAAACAGCATGGGGAGCTGAAACTGGCTGCATGAATTAAGGCAAGGAGGGGGATAGAGTGACACCCCCATCGACAGACATCCCCTGGGGATAGGGCTATGCTGCAACAGGGGCCAATACCACTTCAGCACAGTTTGTATTTCTACTTTTTTCCCAGACCAAAAGGCAGCTCAAGACTTCAGGGAAGTTAACAGAGCTGCTCATCTTGATTAATTTTATGCAAATATTAATGGACAAAGGAGGGGTGGGCACTAGCAAGTTTAGAAGTGGGGAGGGAATCTGATCACTCATCACAGATGGACACAAACAAGATGGAGAACCTTGCTCACTGGAGGTACTTTTTTCGCCTGCAAACAGATTAGGGTTAACAATTCAAACCACTTTTGCATGTCATCATTCAGTAATTTATATAAGGCATTTCCACTACAATACGCTGGGCCATTCAACAGTTGGAGGCTTGTGGAGGCTCCTCCTCGCCTCCCCAGTTAAAGCAGCAGCAATAGCTGGGCCCCCCAGGCGCCCTGGCTGGGCTTGGCTTGCTAGATGTTACTGGCGCTCTAAGAAGCAGAACATTAGCAAACGCAAAACTAGACATTCTAGAAAGTCAACGGGCAATTTTTATGATTCAGCAGCTATGGATTGGGCAGAAGGGAAAAAAACAAACCCAGAAAGGGGAACTATACTTGTCCCTTGAACATTTCTAGCAGAAAGACAAGGAGGAGCCCTCTCCCCCTTCCCCTGTGTAAAAGCAAAACCATCAGCACCCAGAGCGAGGATACTTATTAAATAAATAAACCTTCAATTCTCAAGAAACTACAGTATTTAGCATCCACTAAGACCTGCTGAAGTCTACGTGTTACCCTAAGGCTGGCTTTAACAGATACAAACAAAACATTCATTATGAGCTCTCTGATATAAGGCAACTTTAAATAGATTCACTTGCAGGTGGGGGAAGAGGAGGGCTTCCCCTCCCTCTTCCAAACAATGGCTGTGTTATCATGTTGGCTGCAGAAAGAATAAAATGGAGAGATCTTACTTTTTGAACATCTACGGACCTCTCTGGATTCTTCTAGCCATCTGAGGTGGACATTCCTATTGTCCAGCCTGGCCTCTTCTCAATTTGCACCCAAGACATTAACACTATCAAACAAGAAACCCAGCCAAAGCTAGATAAGGCAACAAAAAAGCATTGCTCTCTTCCCCAAGTAAACAAATCAGGGCATTCACCATAAACACATCCCAGACCTTCCGGAGAGGAGGTGGGAAGGGGGGAAAATTAACAACAACAACAAAAACAAAAATAAAAGCATTCCCTGTGCAAGTAGAAGCAACAACAAGCAAATTAAAAAGGGGCTGTTTCTAAATATACATTCAGTCAGTCAGACACACACACTCCCATGCACGCTTACACACGCAGATTTAGCACACATGTGCACGAGCCTCACACACAAGCTTCCAGGCTCACCATCAGGTTCCCTTGCAGGTTGCCTACTGGGAGGAGAAAAAAAACCAAAAACCCGAAGAAGCCGACCAACAAAAAAAAATACTCCCCAAACAAACACAACAAAACAAAATAAACCCCCACCCGACACCCCAAATATCCTTGAAAAGTAATAGAAAGGGAACATTCACTTCTGAAGTGAAGGGGTGGTGTGTCTCTTCTGGCGATCCAAGATGCAGCATTAGTTTTAGAGTTTGTAAAAGATTCGGGGAGGGCTGGGGGATGGAGAAGGGATGGAGATATCTAAGAGTTCACATGTATGCTAGGTAAGGAAAAAAGTGCAAAACTGAGGCAACGTATTTGAAGTCTTAGTTTCTGTCTGTCTGTCTGTTTTGTGTTTTGTTTGCTTTCTCGTTCCTGTTCGGCTCTCAGCAGCGCAAGCCGGGGTCTTGCTCTAGTTTTATGGTTAGGGTGGGCTCCACGGCCACAGGGGCCCCGTTGGCATAGTGGGAGGTTTTGTAGGTGATGGAGTGATCACTCTTCTTGGCCGCATAGCGGAACCGGTGGTAGTGGAGCACAAGGGCCAGCGCGACGGAGACCAGCACCACAACAGCACCTCCGGCGGCAATAACGTAATACCAGTAGGCTGGGATGGGCTGCACTGACACCGTGTCCACTGTGGGCTCGGTCCCTGGCAGGAGGGTTGCCCCTGGGGAGGAGACACAGAACAGGGTTGCTAGGTGGGAGGCATGCAGACGCACAAAAAGAAACACACATGCTTTCAAGAGTACAGCACGGAGCAACACGAGGTCCCACAGCCGCCTCCAGCTACAGGGCGTGCTCCTAGGGGAGGGCACAGCCTGGCATTTGCTGAGCCCACACATTCAAGGGCCTTTCTCTTCCCTTTTAATTAATCAGGCTGCCTGGATCGCAATGCAAATTCCATATGCACTATTATTACTGTTATTTCTGGCATCAACAAATGTTTTTTTCCCTTCTTTATTTTGGCCATCTCCAGATCAGCCACCTGGTTTTGCCTCCACATGGCAGATGTTGTCAAGCAGTGACAAAACACATCACATTCCTAACTGGAAGAAAAGCATAATTTCAGATGGCTGAGGAAGTTACCACAGGAGGCTGGGAAAGAGATTACAGGGAGAAGCATTTGTCATTTTTACTGAAAAGACAGAGAAGGAGTTCTCTGTCGAAAGTGCTCTGCACACAGGTCTAGTCTCAGTAGGTGCGCCATTCACAGACCTACACAGATTTTCTTACTATTTCTTAACGTGAGAAGGGATGGTTATAATTATTTACAGGGCATGGGCTTCAAAATTCAACCCAATATTCAGATAAGAAACTCATGCTCTCTGCATCTTAAGGAAGCCAGGACTACGAATTCATGCTGATAAAGCAACACACCTTAGGAGGGCTGAAAAAGCACCTGCCTCCCTTGAACTCAGGGCAGGCATTGCCCAGACTCAGCCCAGCGATGGTCAACCCTTCCTACCCTGGCAGCTGAGGTGTGTTGCTGGGCACGGCTGCTGGGCTGCTGTCCCTGGGCAGGTCACGCCGGGACAGCCCCGCACACATCTGTGCACCAGGCGGGGCCCGCAGAGCCTGCGCACGCTCGCGCCTCCGGCAGCGCCGGGGTCTGCGCACACCCACGGCGGGACCGCTCTGCGCTGCTGCTCCTGCACACGCTGCTCTCACCTCCCCAGCAACACTCGTGGGGGCGAGCTGTAAATAACTAGGGAGGGATGTATTTTTGCACCACATTTATTTACTGGTTACTTCAAGGAGGCTGGAGTCCCCAGGGAAACTCTCCGGAGAGTTTGCTCTGCTGCTGGACACGTTGACCCCCACTGTGCTCACCCTCTGCTCCTGCCCCTGGCTGGCAGCCCCCTGACTCGGTGCTGGCAAGCAGAACTTTGGGGGCTCCTGGGTTTGGTGGCAGCACATCATTGAGCTCTGTGCTAACCAAACTCCAGTCTGGTTTCCCGAGCAGACTTGGAGGACACCAAGGGGAAAATACAAAACAGTGCAGGATGTGCTCATCTTTGCCAGCAGCAAGGGCATCTTGCAGCACAGCCTCTGCCCTCCCCTCCAAACACTCCCTAACAGCAGAGTCACTGGCTGGAAATTTGGGATGGCGATGGCTTTGCTGCTAGTGGCACAGGAGATGAGGCAAGATGATGGTTCCTCTGCCACTCACAAGACTTTTCTCCCCTACTCATTCCCCAAAACCTGGGCACAGAGACTAAAACCAAGAATGAACACTACACCCAGATGCATAGCTACAACAAAAAAACACCTCAAATGCTAGAAAAAAACCCACACAAGCAAGACAAATCCTGCTTTGACAGAGCAGGAGGCTGGGAACCACCCACGTATTTGTCACTGTAGGCAAGAAATTCGGATGTCTCATGGGAAGGCTAACTGCCAGATATGCCACTCTCAACCTGTCTCACCTTAGCTGCCCCTCGCCATCAGGAGTTAGGGTGGCCCTGTCCCTCCTGCCCCTCAACGGTGCCTGCAGAAGGGGGATACAGGCTGGGCTGTGTGGTGAGGATGGCAAAGGTGACCCTCTGACCTCCTTTCCTACCTCCACTGGCCATGCTGATGTGGGGGAATGAAAGCAGCACATCCCTGCACCTCCCCGAGCAGCTGCTGCCCCTCACCCATCTGCATGAGGAGTGACAGTGTGGCACGTCCCACGGGGGCTGCCGCCAGCTCCCTGTGAGGCTGAGCATGTTCAGTGCTGCCTTGAGCCTCACTGATAACCCCTCACTGTGTCCCTCCACAGATCCAGCTGGCTAAGCCGGCCCAGACCCGAACGTGACCCACCACCATCCCCAATGGATCAGCAACACCCCTCCTGTGCCTGACAGCACAGGGGTGTAGGGCTGACCCCCAGGGAGATCGTGGGGCTGCTCGCTGTGTAGAGGCCACTTGTGTTTACACTTGGTGACAGTCTCTGCTTACATAGCACCTTGTTCCAGCGAGAGATTTACAAACAGCCTCTCACACCACTGATATGCACCAGGTCCCATGGTGGAAACTGGGATGGGGAGAGGGGCAGGTGTTAGGGGTGACAACAGCTCCTGAGTCTCAAGAAAGCGGGAGGAAGGTTTCCTCCTGATGGCTGTACATTGCCCAGTGGAAGGCTGAGGGTACCAGGGGTGGATCTGGCCAGAGAGGAGCACATGCCATAGTGCCCAACCTGCAGCCCTTGCCCCTTCCCCACGCATCTCTGCCTTCTGCCTGCTTCGGGATGGAGGGAAGCAGTATGATGTACTGCAGATGATCCTGCTTGTGGGAAGGATCCCTGGGGGAACTCAAGCTGGCTGCAGCTTCAGGACAGCCCCTGCTTGGCCCTGACCCACTGCAGATGTCCCAGCCAGGGCTGCAAGCATGAGGGGTGGTGCAGAGCCCTTCCTCAACCCCTGTTTCCGCACCGCATGGCCCTGCTGAGCAGAAGTCTGGAGAGTTCATTTAGCAACTGAAGTCATTAAGGAATCACACTCAGTTGTCTCTAAGCCCTAACAAAGCCAATTCCCAACATTAATGATTGTTCTTCCTTACACTGCCAGCCACTAAATATAGCTGCCCATCCACTCAGCACACAGAGCTGATGTTATCTGCTCTGTTTTTACTGGCTCTGCTGCTCTCTGGAAGTTTTCTCTTATATCGGTGGAAAAGTTCACTGCTCGGGGAGATGGAAAAAAAATCCATCTTCTTAACTTAATAATTTTTCCACTCCCCTTTGCCTTCCGCCACACACACACTTGCCCTTCCTCATTTATTCACTAGTGCTCTCGTCTTAATAAAGAACTGCCTCCTGCTGTTGCTGTCAAGTTTGTAGCTGCTGTGTTTATGGCACAGCTTGGAACACCAGTCAGTGGAAACCTGATTTAATCCCTACAGGGTAGATATTTTATGTGGTTATGCTGCTGGTGCTCACACCTCCAACCTGGCCAGGTACTGCCCCATTCTCTTTTCAATAGGGAACACTCTATAGGGACTAACTTTTGGAGTATTGCAGTGAGAATCAAAATCCAGCGAACGAAAAGCAATAGTCATCTGGGAAAAAAAAGGAGAAAATCCTTTCCAGAAAGCTGCCTAGAGGGCTGCCTGCCTTGCTCTGCCACTGCCGTGTCACAGCTCATATTCCTTTCCGAAATCACTGACATTAACTGCTGTGGACAAGCAACACAGCTGGACTTTTCATAGATGACACAGATGAAAGCAAGTATTACACTCATCTAATCTGAATGCCACAAAACCAGTGTCAATCTCAACCCCGTAACTGCTACCTGTCATTTCTCCAGGGAGATATCTCTATCTTGATTTCAGGATACCCATAGGGAGAGAATCCACCAGTTCCAAAGGCAAATTCTCTCCATGGTTTTTCTCCATGTTCTTTGGAATATATCTCTCATTTTTAGCCTACTATTTATCTAATTCCTTGCTTCCAGACACTTTAAGGGTGGAATGCATCAACGCTCAAATGCAGTACAGTTTAGGCACACTTTACTGGTCCTGGAAGATCCTGACCCACTAGGTGAAACATATTCCACACACAATTCTCTTCTTGTTTCTCTTGTGATCCTGAAACCTGTAAGGTGCATATTTTCAGCTTTGCTCCCAAGCCAGGAGAGGAAGGATTTGCTATTATTTTTAATGGCATCTGACTTTTTCAGCTCATCATGTAATTACAGGAGTGGGGGCTGTAGAACATCTCAGTAATTCCTGCATAGTTTTTTCTCTCCAGCTCCATTTTTTTTCTCCAGCCAGGCACTTCTTCCCCTCATTTTACCCTCTCCTTCTGTTGGGAATCTCTGTCTTTCTCTCATTTTAATTATTATAATGTAATTGCCTCCAATCTTCATCATCACTTCTTCATCTTTTCCCTCTTCACCTTGCTCTTTCCCAGTGCACTCCATCCCTCTGCACCATCTATTCCTGCCTATCATCCAGAGAAACCTTTTCAACCTTTTGCTGCAGTTGTAATTGCTCCCCTGTTATGACCAATGGTAGGATGTCCTTGAGGGAGCCAGGAATGGGCAGGAGCCACTGGAAGAAGCTGGCAAGTTCCAGTGTGAAGGGGAGGTGTGCCTGTAACAGCATCTGCCTGTGGTGCTCAGGGACCTCACTGTTGCTCCCCAGCAAGTGTGTCCTGGGAAATATGATGGGGAAATGGAGGCACTCAGGCAGCAGGGCAGGGGGTGAAGGGGAAGGCAAACAATACGAATTAACAGGATTTTAGGATAGACCTTAGAATAGAATGTGAGCACCCAGAGAGAGGTTCAAACTGCTACAAGTTCCAAAAGGCAAGGATGGTGTTTGCAAAATAGATACCAGACCAGGCCTAGGAGAATGTAGAGGAACAGTGGAAGTCATGAAGGGTTGTGAGGCTTTAACTGTCAGCTGAGAATATTGCAGCAGCTTTTCAGTAACACCATGAGCCTGAATATCAGATAAATAAGCAGCCTATAAATAAGCAAAACTAAATTCCTAGTTGTTGCAGTATGGGTATGACTGTAAAATACGGTTAGACCCTGCACTTGTCCCTCACATTGGTAACACTCCACAGCCTGAATCCCCAGGGACAGAGTTGCTCATGTGACTTCAGTCTCGGCACCTACTTTGCCTTTACTGCCAGAGCTCCCAGTGCACGCACCCAGGAGAGACAGCTGTGCCCATGTGGAAATGCAGCTGCTTCTAGGGTCGAGTCCAGCCATATCTTACAGTTCACCAGCACAGGAGGGGATGGAAAGAGTACAGACACCATGTCCCAGAGAAAGCAAAGGGCGTGTTGACTGAATTGACAAAACAACTTCGAAAATTAAGGGGAGCTCCAAGTTTGTTCTTCATCACAACACAACCCCCCAGACACATTCCTGAAGAAGCAGGCAGGAAAACAAAATCCAAAATCAAAAACCAGGTAAACCCCTCAGACTAAACTGATGTCTGCAAAAGTAGATAGTTTTTCCCACCCCAGAGCAAGACAAAGAGCACCCCCACTGAAATGAGAGAGGCAGTTTTTTGGAGTTCCTCACCTTTTCTTCTACCCTGCAGGTTTGATCAGAGAAATGTTGGTTTCTATTCTCCAGGCTAGTATTAAGCTGTTAAATGCACCATTTTCACCTTGTTTTCCTTTTATTGACTGTCACCTTCAGAGCTCCTCATGCCAGTTTGCTCTCTCACGTCTACCTCCCAACTCCCTTCCCCTTCCAAGCAGACTGGCCCCACCCTCCTTTGCCAGCAGCTGAACACCACCACTGCCAGAGCATCTACGAACTACAGAACCACCTTCCCTCACGATAATTACTGCCACCAGATTTCACTTTTAATTGACTACTGTTTTTTTCCATTTAAGTCAGTTGAAAACTACTCTTTACTCCTCAGCCTTCCCATTTTGGGCTTAGCTGCTCTTCAGGAGCTAAGTGCCTCTCATGATGGCAGGCTTCCTAACGCTATTCAGTCCCAAGACAGGGGACTTGCCTGCTTGCCTGTTCCCTGTCACCTAGCAGAAGTCAGAGGATGCCATCTCCTGCTGCTGTGGTGGGGGAAGTTTAGTACACACTTGCCATTTCAGTGCTCAGAACATTTGCTGTTTTCACAGGCACACACATTGCTTTCCTTCGATGTAAAAGCCCATGCCAGCAGAACAAAACCACCGAGAGAAGTGCAGTTTTACCTGTAAAGTAGGAGTTCTCACCTGGGAAAGCTGTGATGGGTTCTGCAGAGGAAAAACAAAAGCTCTTATTAAAGAGGGGAGTATTACACACCAAGTCCCCAGTTCATGTCCCCGTTGGTTTGCAGTGGCCAAGCGGAGCAGGCGTGTGGCTGTGCCCCACAGGAGCCATTTGCTGGGAACAGCACGGGGAGCCAGCCAGCCTCAGCCAGGCCCAGGAGAAACCCAGCCACAGCTGGGTACCAAACAGATGCAAAAAGCTTCGACTCAAACACACTTCAGAGGAAAATATGTCTGAGGTTGAGGGTCATTTGGACTCAGCCTGGCTGGCCTGAGTCATCCAATGACAAAGCCTCACCTGGCCCAGTGATGAAACACTGAAACCCCCTAAATTTCCAAAAGTGGTTTTGGTTTCTGGCTCAATTCTGGCGCTGTTACTCACACAGGAACTGTGTTAATTCTGGGCAGTGATGCCCTGCTCCTCTCCATCTCACAGTAACAAGAAACAAAGGCAAGTGATATTTTTCCTTCTTTCAAGATACTTTGAAGAAGTAATCTATTACAAATTACTGGATCTGAAAAGCAATAATTGGTACTTACTACTGATTACCTTCTTGCAGAAGTAATAGACTTCTGATTATTTTTAGATTACTTCTGCCTTATGCCTGTGAGTCACAGAAGCAGACTCTGGCTCTACTGAGTGCTATGAAATCATCACTCAGGTTCAAAATGCAAATGACACATTTGTCAAAGGAAAAAATTATTGTGACTTATTAGCGTTCTTTCACACTAAAAAGGAATCAGATTACTTCCACGGATTATGTTTGAAAAAACAGTAGCGTGTGCTGGAGTCAGCTATTCTCATGGCTCTGAAAGAGAGAGAGCAGCACGGTATCTCTACCATTTCATTATTATTTTGGTGAAATTGGAAATTACCCCCCTAAGTTATGGTAAAGTTTGCAGTGGGAGGAGCCCTTTGCTGGAAGGGAAACAAACTGATCTGAAACAAACATTGCTTATGGGTTTTACGATCCACATTCAACTTCCTAGACTGGGTAAAATAATTTTGTGTAGCAGTTTGGTGTTATTTTTTGGGCTGGAAATGCTTGAAACTTTGTAATTTGTTAATGCTTTTGTTTTTGAAATATTTAGCTTTAGGTTCATGAGGCCCAAGATACAGTAACACTGGAGCTAGGTGAATTGCTGAGCTCCAAAGGAATCATATAGGAAATACTATTAGTGTTAATCATCGTTCTTGCTTCTCTTTAATGCCATAGAAGGCAAGAGATTAAAACACTACTGTCAAGCCTTAAATACCGGGAATTTGACATCTGAAGCATTAGCTCCTTTGGCACATGGAAGACCAGCAGAGTTCAAAGCATCAAAGAAATGGGGACTGATGGTGCTTAAGAGCATCTCTGGGGCAGTCCTAGTTCTCTGTTTTATTATCAGTGCTGGTTCCTGCACCATCTTCCCCCTCACCTGCCCGCATAGCGGGGGCAAGCAATGTAACCAACTCTTCCCAAGCACAGTTTGCCCAGTGCTTCCTCCCCTGAGAAGTACCCCTTGGTAGAGAGTGTTTGTCCTGCTTGGGTTAGGAGGCACTGGGATCCTCCCTTGATGGGGGAGAGAAGAGCAGCCTCACTGAATGGGGCCTTTCAAAGCCCAAAAGGGAGAGAGGCTCTTCTCTGCTTTTTCCATTGGCTTCAAGAGGGTCAGACACTTCCTAGTGAAACATGCCTCTCCCAGGTCATGCAGAAGAGCAGGACCTCGCTGCTCTGGGCAGCTCTCAGCACAGATCCCACTAATTGAATGCTGCTGGTCCTGTGCTCAACTGGGATACCTCTAAATCCACACCTGAGCTAGATGGCAATCAGAGCCATCAGCGTGACTGCCTGGATATGCCAGCTAGAGGAAAAATGCAGGGCAATGGCTCCACCAGCAAACTGCTGAAACACACTTTTTTTGTGCCTTTTTTTTTCCCAAGTCCTCTCTGTCTTTACCTGGATTTTGGCCTGGTTTGGGAAATGGTGAATTCTAGGGCAAAAATTTCTTTTGTTATTCCGCTAACATTGCTGTAAAACCTCCCTGCTTTTCTTTTTTTTTCTCATTAGAGAAGACTCCTTTTGAACTCGTTGGCCCCTCTAAGCATGTAATACTGACTGACAGCTGGCTTTCCTTTTAAATTTGGTGTATGTCCTTATCACATAGAATAGTCCTCAGTAACCCTCAGCTGCTCTTTCAGCTTTGCGTGGCAGAGACATGTGCTTCCTTCCCCTCACCCCAACGCAGGCAGAGCCCCCGTCCCCCAGAGGCTGAGTCGCTCTCATTTCTTTCATGGGCAAGGAAAGTCCCAGCTGAGATCCAGAAACCCCTGGTAACTCAGCTGGGGGAGAGGTGTCCCAAGGACAGCTTGCAAGCCAAGGCTCTCCAGCCTGAGCTGCCCCCTCCCTCCCTGCCCTGCAGCAGGATGCAGCACGTACCCATGCAGTTCTCCAGCGGGATGTCAGTGCCCAACCGGATGTCATCCAGGGCCAGCTCTCCCGAGTGGCCATTGCGGATAAATCCCTCAAACACGATCTGTGGGAAATCGGGACAGAAATGTCAATGCTAAGCTGGGAAGCAGAGAGTGGCTGCTGCTCCCAAAGGAAAGGGTGGGAAATTGCTCCTGGCTTTCCCTGCAGACCTGTGGATCACCTGAGACTAGTCCTGCTTCCTTGCCCTGCCTCTGCCACCCCTTTCCCAGGGAAAGCTGCTGTGCAGGGATGGGTTCAACATAGAGACCTTTGCCTGGCCTGGTAGCACTTGGCTTGCAATTTGTTCAGTTAAATGCCTCTCATAAGGAATAAAGACTCAGTGAACCCTCTCCCCAGCCCCTGCGCAAATGGTGCAAGTGGCATAACTCTGAATTACTGCAGCAGCAGCTTTGGCCCATGATATTAACTGAGCTAAGATGAGAAAAAGGAAGGGAAGGACACAAAATGCACAGCTACATTAACTGTAAAGTGCTGTTCCTATCAACATTACATAAGAAGTATTGAAATGTCAGAGGAGAAGGGTCAGCTTATTCCTACTTAATCACAGGCAAAATATATTTACAAAACTAAGCAGAGTCGTTAGCTCTGAGAACTGCTGAGTGGAGACACTTGCAATATTTACATAATGACGCCATTATTCAGCTAATGCTGGTATATTCACGTTTAGCACACAAAGCAGTCAGCTAGTGCCCATCATTCTTATCTGTAGGCATATTGTGTTTTCTGGTATTTTATTAAAAAGCCAAACCCATACAAGCAAACTAGTCAGGCAGCTCCAGTGCAAAGCTTTTGCTTTATATCCCCCTGCCTACTCTCAAGGCATTGGAATAGGCTGTCAAGGGAAGTGGTGGAATCACCATTCCTGGATGTGTTCAAAAGGCATATCGATGTGGCACTTGTGAATATGGTTTAGTGCTGCACATGGTGATGCTGAGTTAATGATTGGACCTGATGATCCTGGTGGTCTTTTGCAACCCTAGTGACACTAGGATTCTAAGGGTCCAGATAATTTCCTAGGGCTATGTACTTCACAAACCTCCTCTCCTCATATTAGGTGCCCCCTTTCATCTAGGGTGCCTGGGATCCATGCCTGCCTGCAAAGACACCTCCCTGAAGGGCTGGGCATCTGACTGCACAGGCGATGGAATGTCTGGGCTGTGAGTCCCAAGCTCGGGCCCTCAACCCATGTGGGAGGCAGCAGTTTGGAGGGGTCAGTGGCCTGACAGCAGCAGCTCCCTGCGTCAGGGTCAGGGCTGGGAGCTGGCTGGAGCAAGGCTCCCCACCAGGGTGATCATTAAAGTGCTGCCTCAAGCCTGCAAGTCCATGTTTCCTTCTGCACTGGAGGGTGCTGGATGCTGTGCTGACGCTCATTAACACGTGACAACAGTAGCCCTGTCTCCCTGGCAGACAGCACGCTGCCCGGAAGGGCTCACCATGCCAAACACACTCCTGGAAGCGGCAGCCTCTCCACGGGGTGCTGGTACAGCTGTGCCAGAGGGGCTCGGGTGGCTGTGGCAAGGCAGCACAGTTCCCTCCCTCCATTCAGCTCATCCCTTCTTTTCCACCAATCTCTTGACAGTGAGACAGGGCCTTGATCCCACAGCATTGCACCCAGCCCTCTGATCCAGTCTAAGGTATCAGAGAAAAGGATTCACAAATGAGCCCGCATTCCCTCTTCCTTCTCCTATGTCAACACTTGCAGCTGAGGTTGGAGAATGGCTGTTTGCTGCCCACCCTTAAAAGCTGGCTGTGCTCCCTCCCAGCTTCCTACTTCTCCTGGCTGCTGGGTTTGCTCCCTGGAGCTGCACATCTGCCTCTGGTCAGACTATCTGATGACCTTCAGTTGTAGGGGAAGAAATGCACAAAACAAAATGAAAAAAAAAAAAGAGAAGAAAAAAAGAAAAAGGGAGAATATTTGCAAAATGGGAGATCTGAGGAATATGAAAGGCAACAGGCTGAACAAAGGCCCAAGTCTCTGCAAAAGACAGGCTCTCTCAGAATAACAAACAGTGCAGCTTAGTTACTATGGTAACTTGAGAAACACAATGAAAACAGACACATTCCCTAATGATGAATGGGCCCGGGCTCTGAAACACTGAAATCAAGATGCTGGAGAAGTCTACTTGGTCCAGCACACCTTCTGCAAGCATCTTACCCGGTACTCCATGTCGTAGCTTGGCAAAATGATGCGGCCTTCCCTCCACTCCTCCCCTTGGTCCTCTGTGATGACCCACAGTGCCTTGTGCTCCTGGCTGGCTTCCCGCCAGACCCGCAGCATCACCCCATTGCTGCCCCATGCCTGGTACTGGAAAACCATGCAGACAGCGCTCTGGGGCAGATAGATGGTGGGGCTGATGAGCCGGGCTCGCTGGCCTTCCCGCCTTCCGCTGCTTTGCAGTTGCAGGTAATTCTTGACATCTGTTCAGAGAGGAAAACACCATTCTGTTATTTTCTGCAGCCACTGGCAACAAGTGTCTCACCTCCTGGCAAGTGGCTTTGGCAGTGCTGCATGGCAATGCAGCTCCATGCCCGCAAAAGTGGTGTCTCACACCAGCACCCTTTGTGTGCTCATCCAGCTGTGTCACTGCTGCACCCTGTGCAGCCCAGGCAGGGCATCGAGTTGCACACTTCCCTCACCAGCCACCACCCTCTCCCTTGGTAGGAGACCAACAGCAGAAAGCGGTTAAGAAAAAGACTGACATAATTAGAAGAAGTTAAAAAGCTGGAGCAAGTTATTGTCAGAGGAAGTGATGCCACGATAATTGCATTGGCAGGGGGTATGTGTGTTTATTCTACTGGGAGCTTCCTCAGTGAACAAGCCTGAGGTGGGTTTTTCTAAATGTCAGTGCTGAAAACTCGTCTTGTTTCGAGGATACACACACACACCAAAATGAAACTCTGGCTCTCAGTTTTTCTGTAATGCAGAAAAACAGCCTCTAAAGCACAGCACAGAGGAAGGACATGGACCCAATGAGTGAATCATGCAGAGGTGACAACTGAGTGGTTGCAAACTTGAAGGTAGCTGAAATACATACAACAGAGGATACACTTGCTCTAATATTACATTTAAATTGTGCCACATTTTTTGTCAGTCCTCAGGGAGGAGAGATTTGATACACTTGATATCCCAGGAGAAGTTCAAGGCTGAGGCTGGAACAGGAGATATTTGATCTGAATACCAATAGCAGCAAAAGCCCATGGACACAAATCCCCAGGCACACCTGACGTTATCTGGAATCAGTGGTTTCCAGCCCTCTCTGATGAAAAGCCTCCTCAAGGAGTTTCCCATTTGCAGCTTGGATGCCTGAAGTCCCTTAGCACAGACTAAAAGACAAGCATGCAGCTGAAGTGATCCTTACCTGTTCCCCTATGATGACCAATGTCAGGACAGAGTCCCTTGGGTTGCTCCAGCTGCAGAGCTGCAGTGCAAGGTGACCCCGACAGGCCAACTACAGATATTGCTGGATTTTGCATTTTGCTCAACAGAGGGATGCCCATACTTGCTCTTGCTGGACAGCGGGCAAGTGCCACTGGCACTTCATGCCAGCATGTGCCAGCCCAGGCACAGGAGAGTTATCTCTGCCCCAGAACTACACTGAAGGGTTTGTCACTTCCTTCCCTCACATCTTAGCCTGCTGCACCTGATGGGCCAAGCTCTGAGCAGCAGCTTGCCCCTGTCTGCCCTGCTCCCGCTGTGGCTTCAGTGCCCACAGCAATGGCAAGAGCAGCGTCTGTACTCAGAATGTTTACAAAGTGGACTCAAAACACCTCCAAAACTTAAGCCAGAGAGAGCTGAACTTGGAATCCATGAAAGACACGTCCCACCCAGAAAACAGCAGCTGACCTCACTGCTGCTCAGCAGTCAGGTGACATCACAGCCCAAGGGAGATCTATCAATGGCACTGGTCCTGCTGCAAGATTGTCAGTGCCAGAGAGCAGAAACCAACCACTGTGAGCTACACAGCTTTCTAGAATAAATTTAGGACAAGATAACAGGAATATTTGCCATCATTCTACTCCTAGCATGTATGATCAAAGTACTTCAAAAGCATATCCACTCCTATGAACTTTCACTGATTTTGCTGTGTGAAGGACAAATCTGTTCCCGACTGGCCACAAAAAGAAAGAGCAACATTTTTAGCAATATTTTCCAGCACCTATGAAATGTCCCTGGGCCACTTGGCACTTCATGCCAACAAACAGTAGCAGAAAAAAAAGATGAAAGTGTGTTTGCCCACTCCTGCTTGAGAGAATCACTTGAAAAAGTACCATGCCGTTTTTCTAATGGAGGAGTGTTCTTGTGATTTACCTCAGAGTGGTAGTAGTGGAGGAGGAGATGTGGGAGATAAACAAGTGGAGGAATAAAAAAAAAGAACAAGCTGTACTCCATGCCTAAGGAGTGATAAGGCATAATAAGTCATCAAGGTCTCCTGAATTAAAATCCTCCTTTTGTAATTCACTATAAGCCTCTTGAAATAAAAAAGCAGCAACAAGAAAAGAACAGCAACAACAACAAGGGAGCAAATCAGACTGCAGTCATACACTTATCTCACAGCTGAAATGGTCTCACAGGCAAACCTTTAATAAAAGCACTAGCCAGGCTCAAGAATGATCAAATCCAGATCCTCAAAGTTCAGGACCAACCTTTGGTGCCAGTATCTAAGCAGCCTGATTGAGTGCAGGTTTTGAGCCATCCTTGGACCCAGCCAAAGCCCACAGCTGACCAGAGGGGACTATTCTAATTGCAGCTGGACACCTCCCATTATCCATACCCTGGGAGCCGGTGGTATCCAGTGTGGCTGCCTTGCCACTTCAGCAGAAGAGCTTGTGTGCTTCTGAGTCACATCCCTCCTGCCAGGGTTGACACTGACCTTCATTCCTATCAGACTGTGAAATCAAAGAAACTCCTAAACTGCAGCCAAAACTAATGCTCCCCTCAGCAACACAGAATCTTTCAGAGCCTTGGGAACCCTCCATCTCCTGTGCTCCCTGCCCAATTCTTGCTGGGGCCCACAGAGCTCTCCAGGACCTACTGTCAGTCCCAAGGGCTGCAAGGAGGCTCAGTCTTTGGGAGGTGAATCCAGTTGCTTCCCTGTAAGAGCTGTGGCACCATGTGCTCTTGGTAACAGTACCAGTTTCTGGAGTGGAAAGTTGAGTGCAGGCAGGCATGACTTTTTAAGTCATTTGAAGATGAAATGGCTGGATCACTCTAATGGCTAGTTGGACCTTTGGAAAAGCCCTACAAATTTGCTGAGATTGACTGAATAAGGGCACTGTGGAGCTAATTGTTGGAACAGCATGTGGAAGCCCAGTGGTTCCAGGAGTCACTCTGTTTGATACAGTAAATGGAAGCCTTTGGCACAGAAAGCATCTGAAAGGCTGATTTCCCCTGTTAAAACACTTGAAGGGAGCTTTGCAACGATGAGCTGATCAATTCTTCCAGGATCAGAAATGCATTTTAATCTCTTTCCCAGAACTTTACTTTGCAGTCTCTATTCCAGCTAACATGACAGCTACATCCCCCACAGAACTGGCACTGGTAGTTCAAAGCACCGGCTCAAAAAAGGCAGGACAAACCCACTCAGGCATCTTACTGCTGTTTTGCAACTGATGCTATGGCATAAATCTCATGGAAGATTTATGGGATCATCTGGATGTAAGGGAGCCAGTAATGTGAACATGGAACCACCCCAGCCAGACGATGGCAGAGCCCCTTGTGTGTGCATGGCACTGAGTCCTGGGTAAATCACCAGCTGGGCTCTGCAAACCAACCATCTGGGCAAAGCAGTTTCCTCTTGGCACACCTGTCCCCTCCTGCTAGGAAGCCATCTGAGAAGACATTAGGGGCAGTGGGGGATGAAGCCTCACAGTTTGGGTCAGGCTGCAAGCACAAGCCACAGCAGCCACCCCTACTGCAAGGTCAGCCTGCCTGTGGCTTGGGTCCTGCACATCTCACCCCATCTCTCAAGAAAAACACCTTCCCTCATGGATCTTAGCAGCACATCTGGAGGTGTTCCAGCAAAACATGTTGGGCAGCGTGTACACAAGCAATTATTGAGATTTCAGATTCCCTCCGCATTTCCCCCGCACTGAATATTGTTGAGTTACAGCTGCTGCTCCTATGGAGGAATCATGTGAATTGTCTTCATTTACATTCCTCCAAAGGTCACTGCACTCTCCTTCGTTGCAGAGCTTGATTCACGGTGTGCTTTAGTTGGCAGCACTGCAGCCCAGTGGCAGCCACCTTTGGTCTGTCAAATCCCATAGGTGACCACACTGCTCTGGGCACTGTCAGCTGCCTGCACAGCCCAAATGCCACTCCATCCACACTGTGTCATGGCCAAGGGGACATCCCAGTGAGGCATGATCCTGCCATTCTTCTGGGGCATGTGAGGTGGAAGCTGCATCAGCTCTTGCCACACCTGGGGAGCAGATCAGCTCAGATGCCCTCATGACTGCAGTGTGGTCTGGTAGCAAGGGAAAGGCAGCTGCATGAATATGCAGATTGAAATTGGATAGTTATCATATTTTTAATTTTTTTTGGCAAATCATACAAATTCACCTCAAAAGGCTGCCACTGTAATTTCGTGACAGGCCTCTCCTCAGTGACAGACTTTCATTTAGGATGGGAAGTCAATCCTCCATAAAACTAATATTTATATTAATTAGATCACTGCATCTACTGGAAAATCCCCTCAATTTTGATTATGTGTTAATTAGCCTGCCAAGTCCTTGCCATTTCAGTCTCTAAATCAGCCCGTCAAAAGGCATAAAATCCCACACTTACCTAGAACCAAGCTCTCAGCCTGCTCTCTGGAGCCTTTCTAATGGACCTGCCATTACATCCTCTCAATTAAGCCTCACGCCCTCAACAGCATGGAGCAACTGTGAGTCCTACTACCTCCTCCAGGGAGTGCAGGGAGGGCACAGTGTCCCTGACAAATCAAATGACAATTAGGGCCTGACATTTATGCTAAGTGAGCTGCTGGCCACCCAAACTTGTCCTTTGGCAGCGTGGCAGGCACCCTACCTGCCCCTGCACGAAAGGTGTGCACAGCCCCACCAGCCCCGTGTCTGTGCCCGCACAGGCTGCACGCTGCCACTCACTCCTGCACACACTCGCTTTCCCCAGTCCTGCTCTGTGACTCAGCTGCTGCGAAGCCATGGAGTGGTGCGCATGCTAAGGTTTGGGAAACAGTGTCTTGCTTTGCGAAGAGCATTCCAATCTGCTTTTTTAAGCGGGCAGTGTTTGGTGATGGTGATGTTTGGGTCTAAAAAGTGACTGAGGCAAGCAGTGAGCCCCAGAGAAATGGTTTCTTCTCCTCTGCCTCCAGCCCAGCCCAAGCAAGCAGGGGCTTTGCTGGAACAGACCATGGCCATGCCTCTTTCTCTCATGAAAGACAGTCTGGGCACATGGACAGCCAGAGCCTGGCCCTAGCCTGCAGCCAGGGAACTCACACAGCCCAGCTGATGCTCAGCAAACCTCTTGTGATTGGGGTGCTGGGGTGTCCCAGATCTGCCATACTGTGGGCAGCCAGGGCACGAAGGACTTTTTAGCATTTGCTGTCCTCACTGTGCAAACGGGAGTCAGGAGGGACACATACAGCTTTGCTGAGAGGCAGTCTGCACCACACATGAGGGGAGCGAAGAGAGACAGAGATGGATATGTGGTCTCCTTCCCACAGTGTGCAGCTGCTCACTCACTGCACAGAAATGCTTGACTTTCATACCACCCCACATGTAAAACTCCTTCCTACTTCAAAGGACACAGGATTGACCCTTGAGGTCAAAATGTGTCCCCAAGGCACAAGCCCTGAGACTCTCATGAGAGTAAGTGCAGACCCCCTTCAGTCCAGCCCTGCTCTGTTAACACCATGAAAACTTTTCTGCTGGTTTGGACACAGTAGAATCAAGGCCTTCAGGCAGCAGTTCTCATGGATTGCAGGAAAAATATGAAACTTTCCCTTTTAAAGATCCCATGGGAAAAACACAGGAATGGTAAGGGGTCACCATCAGCTTAAAAACAGCTTAACATTTGTTTCTCTTAAAAAATAAGCTCTTACGAAACTTCAGAGCACTATAAACACTACTCTGCTGAAAACACTTTGAAACAAATGAACCTTTCCCTGCAGTGCCCGCAACCCAAATGAGCAGCATTCCTGACCCTCAAAGCCAGCAAGGCCGTGGCCCACAAGAGAAGCTCTCAGTGGGTTTTTGCATCCCAGCCCAAAAAGCTGTGTGGTCAGGAGAGCTGCAAGGTTAAAAGTGCTTCCTTTTCTGTGTGCACATACAGCTGCCAACATGCGAACAGCACAGGGTTCACGGTGCTGCCAGGGCTCTGACCCTGACGCTGTGTTCACCCAAAGGAGAAGCAACACATGGTAAAGCTGTAGATCCCACAGTGCTCTTCTAGAACTACAGGGTATTTACTTAGGCACTGCAAGAAAAGGGAAGGGGAAAAAATGGACAAAACACAGAGATTCCAGCTCTTCATTACTGGCTTATTAGTGTAGAATCACTGAGAGCAATACAATCACACTGACCAGCTAAGGATACAACCCAGGATCTTTAGGATCAAGACCCTAGTGAAACTCAAAGAAGGTGAAAAGTTGAGGTGCCCAAGTTATCAATCCAGATTTATTTTCAGGTCTTTAGACCTTTATCTTGACACCAATGGCATGCTGCCATTGCGTGCAGCAGGAGGGAGGATGAAATCTCATTGAAACCTGAACTTGTTGCTCCTTGAAGCTTGCTAGGTGCAGCTAAGGGGAATCTTTCTACAGATGGGAAGCATCTGAAAGTCCATAGAGGGAAAAATGCCGGCCATCTCTTGTGGGGGCATGGAAAAGGGAGCCAATGGTATTTTCTAGGCTTGCAAAGGGCAGGTAGCAGTTGGAACCATGCTGGGCTTCTGCTGAGCTGGGCAGTTTGGGTCCGCTTTCACCAATGAGGTCCCCAGACATGTAATGAGAGCCTGCAGGAGAGGACGTGGAGTTAATCCATGGTGTGAAGAGCCCAAGGAACACAGGGCTAAAAAAAGAAATGCAGAGATGCCTGAAAGAGTATCTTGGAAATAAAAATAGTGGAATGAGAGCAGTGGGTGTCTTGTCAGTCTTGAGAAGTTCTCCGTGCCAAAGACAAGGAGGAATTGCATGCAGCGCATAAAATGAAATTGGGAGATATCTGAGGAATTCAGGCCTGTCTCTCAGCAGACTTTTCTAATCAAGAGCCTCACAGAGGATATTTCACCATGGTCATTTCCTTCTCCCTCTCTCTTATGCAGACTGAGCCAGGGCTCCTCCTTTCATTATTATTTTTTCCTTTTTAATTTCAATTTTTGTTTTGCCATTTTCAAAAGAAGTAGAAACACATTCCACATGGCTCTTAAAGGCACAGCACAGTTCCTTGCTACCGTGGAGCAACCATGGCCTGTAGCCTGGGCCAGCACCTTTAAATCAGACTAAATCGGGCTCCAGCAGCCTTGAGTTCCCCTTAGCTTTTGCCCTGCCTCTAACCAAGCACAGCTGCTCTCCTTCACCCAACTGCTCACCCCAGGGTGGGGAATTCACAAGCAAAGACCACCCCGAACAACGGCTTTTCATTCCTTGCTCCCTGGAGTCTGAGCGTGAATTTTCTAAGTAGAAACAAAGTGCTGGAGGGAGCACGAGGGAAGGGCAGGGGAAGAATGGGGGAGTGTGAACCAAACAATGCTTTGATTCTGTCCCCACCAAGGAGCTGGCATTGCTTTTTTTTCATGTTTCTCCAGTTGCCTTTAAAAGCTGCGTGGGGAGGAAAAAAGCAAATAGTTGCTTCCTTTTGTGTCATGTCTTCCTAATTTCTAAGAGCAGGACCAAAGTGAGGCATGGCAGCGATTCCTTTGTATTCCGACTCCTCTGCAGCCCCGTGCTGTGGGGGCAAGGCAGTGGATGCCCACAGATGCCAGGATGGCCCACACCCTTGCCTGAGCCAGCCAGGAGGCAGATCCATGGCAGTGCCAATGCTGTTCCCTCAGCCTATGCTGGTGTTTGCTGCTGGGTTCCCCCACTGCTATGGGTAAGTCACTTCAGCCCCCTGGAGCCACCACCTCCTCCTCTTCCCCTGCCCACACAGCCCATGACTTGAGGGGCAGTGCTGGAGTTCCTGCCTTCACCCTATCAGTGCTTCAGTGCCTGACTCTGCACAGCACCCTAAGGGAGAGCTCTCCACACTGGCACAAAAACAGCCCACTGAACTCAGTAGGATGACATTCCCCAGCCCCAGCAATGAAATTGTGCAATTCATAACTGAGAAAAAGGAGAAAGAGCAGAAGAAGGGTAAAAACCAGGACTGCATACTGAGCTATCTGAGGCAGCACCAGCCTCTCCTGGGCTACAACAGGATCTTCTAAGAAACTATGGCCAACTAATTGTAGGGAGACTCAGGGGAGAGGAAATGAAATGAAAAATTGAGTCTGAGTTATAAAAATAAGTAATTTTTATCCTACTTGCAGGAGACTTATATTAATTAAACATTATTACAGTGAATGAGATGGGGAGGGTTATTAAGTCTGGGGCTGGCTGTAAGTGTTCTCTCCTGTTGCCTGAGGCTCCACTGAGCTCCAGATATTAATCTTCTAAAGCACTCAAATGCTGAAGAGATAAACACTTGAAATATGAAAATATTTTTCTCCATAGCAGACACTGCGTCCCTACATCACGCCAAAGAATTTTTCAGATGTCCATATGGGCTGCACTTACAGCATTACCGTGTCTCTTAGAAAAAAGCTAAGCACCTCAGGACATGAAGGGAGAAATGATGTGTGCATTTGTGTGGGGGTGATTTGTGTGTGGAGATGTAGCAGATTCTCCTCTTCCCATATGTTTCTGGAATACATATTTTCCTCTTTAGCACTGCCTACCAGGTGTTGGCTGCACGGCTTTCCAACTGGCTGGCGGCACTGCCAATCTGGCCAGTGACTCTGCCAGGTGGCTAACAGGTTCGCCTGAATGTTGGCATTCCGAGACTCAACCTTACCGAGGGGAGGGCGAGGAGGAGCCCACATCACGCACGGCTCCCTGAGTGTGTGACACACAGACACTGGAATCACCAGGCATCAGGGCAGAGCCCAGGACAGGTAAGATCAGCCAGCTTGCCTGCAGGAGCCTTGACTTTCACATGCAATGACTGAGAGTGAAGAGGTGCTACAGTGACAGTCTACTGCTATGAGGAAATTGGCAAATGTTCTTTGTGCCAACCATGCCACAAAGTCAATGAGGGATAAGGAAAGCACACTAGTCCTGGCATGAGTTCCAAGATGTGAAGCTGAAGAACTTGATCTATGAACCGCATTGCCAGAGGCAGGCTCCCTTGTAACCCATGCCAGCACATCTCAGTGAGGTCCTCCATAAATTAGGCTCTGTCACAGTCATGCAAATCTTCCGCTTCCAAAGCATGAAGAGAAAAAGAGCAAAAGTCAAACAGGAAGAAGCTGGCATTTTCAGCATTCTTAGGGCTTAGCTCATCCTTCACTTGGAGGAGACTGAGATCCAGCCTCTGCAAGCCCAGAGTGCAGAGTAGCTGAAGACTATAGGCAATCTGAGTAACATATGGGAGAGGAAGAAATGCATTCTGGGGAAAAAGCACTGGATCCTACAGAGGACATTTGGATCAGGATGTGGAACAAAGCCTGGGTAGCCTTCACAGTCCCATGGGATTCAAAGCCCAGTGTCTGATTCAAGGCTATCTCAAGAGGACAGTTAGTATAATTCAGTGCCAGCAGTCACAGTCCTATAAATAAGTCATGAGCCATACAGTAAAGCATCTGAAAGTTTCCATAAAGGAAGTTCAGCTCTGTACAGCCCTCGCAACTCAGGATAGCTGTGCAATAATCATTCATACTGTTCACATGGAGAAAGCCCCATCAGCTTTCTCTTCCCTGCTTTGGTATTAATCATCTTACCAGGCACAGTGTCAGGGCTTGGTTCAGAGTTGCCAATCCAGGTGCCTGTAGGCTGAAAAGACCACGTATAACCGGTTGCCAAGTCGTGTGACCAACCACAAAGGTCTTCAGGAAGATCAAAGTTGCAGTTGAAGTTTGCAGGGAGTTGGAAATCTTATAGAAAGAAATAGAAGCAAAATAAAGTTGGATTAAAAAATGACCTACCCATGAAGGGTTGCTATTAAAAAACAATCCAAAACTAAAATAGCTGTCAAGCCATCAAAACTGAAGAAAGCATGAAATCTCACTCACACTGATGCTTTTAACCTATCTCACATTTCCTCAGCTCCAAGGATCAGCCTTAAGTTCTGCATCATCAAAATGTTCACACCACGTCCTGTGGCTAATCCACCAAACGAAGCAAATATAAAAGCAAGAACCGAATGCTTCCAGACTCTAATCAGCACCTTCTCTTCCTCCCCTAGAGTGGTCAATATTAAATGCCCTTTTAAATGTCAGGGAAGAGTCCTTCCTGAGTGCCCCGTGCTCAGCAGTTCCTGCCTGGCTCCAAAAGGAGAATCTCAAGTGCTCCAGAAACCCAGCTCCTGAGTGACAAACCTAGCCACTTGCACCAGACGGGAGCTGTCTGTCATCCTGGAGAGCTGTCACTCACTGCTTCCTACCTTCTCATGGAAATGTTACCAGGGAAAACGTGGGGCCACCATGAGCTCAAGCTTTTGGATTCTGAGTGAAAGGAGCCAGCCTCTATTTCTAGCTCTGCTATGGACTCACCACATGGTTGTTGGGCGAGTCCTTTAACTTTTCATCTTGAAACAGGAGCAGAGTTAATGCCCCTGTGACACCAGCTTTGAAAGCTCTGGAGAGCTTTCCTGCAGAGACAGGGCTGTGGGCAAGCGGGCACATGCCAGGGGCTGCATGTGGCAGTGAGGCAGCTGCCGGCTCCTTCGGTTGAGGGAATCAGTCACATGGCATGGAGGCTGCAGAAATGGTCTGAATCCGTACCAAGCACTCAGCGGACATGCACGTCTGAGCCTAATTATAGGTCAGGATTTTCCTGAGCAAAGAGGAAGTTTTAAATCACAGTGCCCACAAAGTGAGTGATAGCCAGAAGGAGGTGAGTGACTCAAGTGATAGGCATCAGGGGAACTTCACTGTGAGGGGCAGAGGGCTTTTTTTACATGCTTCCACTCCAAAATAAAACAATGCAGATCATGGATCCTTTTATTCCAATCTAATCTCACACCCTGGAGAGCAGCATTGTTTCTGTTTGGCTGTCATAAATCTGATTGTCCAGAGAAACACACTCATTGTTTTATGGAGTATGAGAATGAAAATTGTTGCTAAATCTGAGGGAAGCTGACAGGGAGACTGGTTCCATGGTCCACAGCATACTCTGCTTGCTCTCTCACCCTGGACTGCACCCAGGAATCGTGTTCTTGCAGAGACTGTTACTGGCCTAAATTTCCTCTCAGCAGTTTCCCAAGTGCCTCAATGGTTGTAGGGTTGCATAGGCTTATTACTAAGGCAAAGCAATAAGAATCAGGCCCTTTGAACTACTTCTGCAACTTACATTTCTCGAACTAAAGTACAGCAGGATCCTCATGGGAGGTGTGAAAAAGCCAATTAATGTTCTCATTTTAATTTATTTATTTTAAAACCCATTAATTTTTTATCTGAGACTGAAAGCTGAAGTGACAGAAGTCCTAGGAGCTATCTCAGAGGATAGTTTTTCCTTGTGAGATTCTTGTTGAAGTCCTTGTGTAAATGCTCCAATGCTGAGGCCCAGGCTTTGCTGTTGCACCCAGGGGAATGCATTTCCTGTACACTGCACTGTACAGCTAACCTTGCACCGCTCTGTCAAGCCCTCTCCTCTTCATCTGGACATTTCACAAGCCTTAGATGCTCACACCCCCTTACAAGAAGCAGAAGAATATGATGTCTGCTTTTACAGATAGGGATTTGAGGCAGAGAAGATTAGCCCTCCCCCAGCACTGGCTCTTAACAAGCACAGCATGGGGTTTAAACTAACATTCGGCTTCTTCCATAGTCAGAAGAAGTAGGCAAGTGCTACAGACACCAAACATTTAATGTACATCTGACAGCCTGGGTGGATGAAATCCTGCGTGGAGTTAGTGTTCCCCTCTCTCTACTGCCCGCACAAGGAGCCCACACTGTCCTCTAATTTTAAACTGCTGATATTAGGGAAGATGATCCTTAAGCAGATAAGTGTTCAGGACATCAGTCTTCGATATATGTTGTGATTTATTTCCACAGTTGTGACTTCTGCAAAAGGACCCCTACACACCAGGCAGTCTGAATCACCTTCTGACTTTATGACATCCAGGCAAGGGGGTCTGGAACAGAGGTGGTTCTAAACAGGGCACTAAATGGGTTTCCTCAGGTCATGTAAGGAAGCTGGGAGAGCAGCTCTTCATGTCTTGTACCCTAGGGACCAAATTAGTTGCTATCTCTTGCTTTTTCATCCTTCCTTGATAGAACTTATCAGATCTTGGCAGATTTGTTTATGGGTTGGTTTTGGTTTTTTTTTTAATCCTGGCCTATCACTAATAATATTACTCTAAGCTTTCCAGGAATCAGCCCCATGTATTGGAGCTAATGGGAAGATAAGAGTGTTTTCCTAGCTCTTAACCCATCAGTTATTGAGATAAAGATGTGCTGTTCTGATACATACCCTCCTCTTCTCCACAGCTATCACCACAATCGGTTGCTTCTGCATCAGTTGGGTATGGGGTGGTGGTCTCTTCACTCTTCAAAGTGGGCACCAGCGTCTCTGCAGTGGGTTTGACATCTGAAAAAAACCGAGTAGAGAAGCTGTTTGCAACAGACAGTACAAGAAGCCCAGGTAGTAGAAACAAGGCAAAAAATCTTTTTTTCATGTTCTTATAATGGCAGGAAGAGATAGAACAAGTATGCCATGAGATTTCCACGTGCTGCAAATGTCAGCATGGTTTGAACTTCAAGTGAACTGTCTTTCCATATGGGAGTTCTATGGATTTGGAATTCCCACTGAACAAGCCTCTTCTCTAAACATACACACTACTTTTTCTCTTAATTTTTTAATCTACAATCTACACTGGTGTTGGGAATCCACTTAGCTGTCATTACTGGATAAGTGAGATCACAGGCAGAACATCTTTTTCTTTCATAATGGCATATGACACGTTAAAAAAACACACACAACATTCCCACCAATTGTGCCAATTTATAAAACAAGTCGCTCAAACCCACAAATGATGTAACCACAAACGGACCCAGAGGATCCCCTAGTGAGCTCTGGCTCACTGCAGAAAGCATCTGGTTTCACACTCCAGGCTCCTGACTATGCTTTCAAAGGGTCTCTGTCCAATTTCCCTTTGTCTAACGTGGCCCATGTGTAACAACCTCCAAGCAGGTGTCAGGGGAAATTTAAGCAAGAAAGGGAAGGATATTAAAATCAACAGTAAATGACATTAGGTTCCAGCAAACTCTCCTTTTATGGGTGCATTAAGTGGAGTACAGCAGACTTGATTCTTTCCACTTTTAAAAAGAGGCAGCTTTGCTCAGTTACGTGTGATTGTGTTTCTTTGCTGGCACCCTTCAGGATATCATTTAATAAAGCCAGAAGCAGGAGGAAATGGCTAAATACATTGAATATTTTCCATAGGCTCCTTTATGCCCTTTTATTTTCCTGTTATTAAACATGTTGTACATAAACTCTCAGGGGTTTTTTTACTTTTTTTTTTTTTCCAGTGGCTGTCTTTTGTTCAGGACAAAATACCAAATAACCTCAAAGTCTTTTAATTTGTAAGTTCAAATTTGCTACAACCCCATAAAACTCCAAATGCAACCAAGAAGCAAATTGCAAGCAGCCAGGCACAGAAAAATGTCATAAAAAAAGAAAAGAAAAAGAAAGCAGCAGGTGAAAGCAACATATCAAAAGCTGGAACTTATTTAGAGCTGGTACATTTTTTTAGGTTGTTGTTCCTGTATATCAAGATTTATAGCTGAAATGTGACAATGTGGAAGGACCTTGAAAGCCAAGTCCCATATGGGACACAGATGCTGAGCGGATGTAAATCAACAGTGTTGCACTGCCCTGGACAAGCCGCAGAAATATATCTTGAAAAATCAGTTACCATGGCAGAGCCGCAACACGATGGTTACAAGAGATAATGAAAATAACAGGCAGGACAGCATCATGTGTGAAATGGAAAGTGAAAAAGAGAGGCCTTGCTTGCTTGCTTTCACACTCCCTCCCTGGCCCTGCAAGTGTCTGTTCGACTGGTGGTAACTGCTAATCAAAATGCAAAGTCACTGAGCAATTGAAACCAGATGTTTGGAACTTCAAAGGAGAGAAACCCAGCTGCAAGTGAACATTCATCATTCTCCACTCTTCAGAGGAAAAATTTTGGCAGGTCTTTGAAAGAAGCCAATTGCTGACTGCCTGCTTCCCAATTTTTGAGTTACTAGCCAGCTAGTTTGTGAGCCCAGTTGCGGCTGTTACCTGTTTAACACAGTAATTAAGATGCTTGTTGCTGATAAGAAATAGAAACACCTGGGTAGGGTGCACATGGGCTTAGACCCTTACTTGAAGATATTTTTAATCATCTTGTTTTAATCCATTTCCTAATCTTGTTCCCAAGCAAGTGCAATTGCCTGGGTTCTCCCAGCAAAGGAGGGCTCTGTCTTGGCATCGTCAAGGCCTGCTGCATGTAGCCAGCCTGGATTACGCATGCAGATAATGCCATGGGCTATCTCTGCTCCCCAGGTTGCATCAGGGATATAAATGCTTTTTATAACGTGGTGAATCCACAAGATTACAAGCCCTGCTCTGATTACAAAGCTGAATGCCTGAAGATTAATAAAGCTACGGATATTTATGACCTGGCAGTTGAGTTTTAAACATTACAATGTGCAAATTATTACCCAGACTGGGAAATGACCATAAAGAACCTTGCCTGGAAAAAACATGTGCTGTTGCTACTGATATTGAAAACGAGCATGGACACACATCTAAAAGAAAATTTGGGCCAAAAATAGCACAAGAAGTTAAGGATGACAAACCCCTCTTCTTCTCTAAATTGGAGGAGTGCAGTGGAAGGGCTGGCATGCACATGGCTGGAGGTCTTGTGTGACTGCCTCCCCTTATGGCAGTGAAGCAATGCTGTGATGCACCATAAAGCAATGGACTGCAGAGATCTGGCACCTGGAGACTCCTGGGAGCTGCAGGAAGCAGCAATGTGGGAGCTGCCTGACCACTTTTGCACAAAGCCTCAGCTCCTGCTTCTTGCACCTGCTGCTTCTACAATATCCTAAGATGTCATAAGATAATTTAAATTAAGATCTAATCTGATTTAAAGTTTAGTTAATTTACAGTGGATTGCCAGTCCAGGGGGATATTTACCATTGACTTCAAAAGTGAAAAATTATCATTATTAATAGTGCGTACATGCGTTGTGTGATTTTCTGTTAAGTGTTTGCAGTGCATCTTGCAGCACATCACAGGAGGAAATGCTAGTAAAGACTGCACAAGAGGGTAAAAAAAGCTCTGTGTCTTTCAAGATTCCTAGAATGGGAATTCTTACCAGAAAATGCCTTCTACAGATGTGTTTATAAAATGGAAATCATACCTCTTTATCACTGACATCTGGACTCCAGATTCATATGTAAGCAGATTATTAAAAAATAAAAGATTAAAAAAGAGGACAACTAGGCACTGGCCCTGCAAAGTTAGCTTCAGACTCAATGACCCTTTGGGTGCATTTTTTGCTTTTGGGGATTGAAACTATGGAGCAATCAATCACCATTGAACCTCAGAGGGTCAGAAGCACAACCTCTACTCATCCCAGCGAGTGTGTGAAGTCAGTTTTCATCTCTGTATTAAAAACAATGGTGGCTGAAAGGCATACCATGTGTGAAAAACAGGTGGGCGAAAGTGAACAAATTTCCTGGGTCTTAGAGATGTATGTAGAGATGTCATGGAGTTAACTCCCCAGTCTTGTTTGCAAAAAGGTTTTGACAGTGGGTTCAGTGAGAGAGGGACTGTTGTTTTTACAGCAAAGCCTTGTTGTGGCAGCTCAGGATATGAAGTATTGGTCACTGCACCTCCTACTTTTTGTCTTATTATTTGGACTAAAAAGCCCAAATGTTCTCTAACATAAGACACTGTGAAAGCCTGCACAATGTCCAGATAAAAGATCTGAAAGGAGTGTGAACGGAGTTGAGGACAAATTCTGGGGCTCTGTGTGAAAGCTTGGATTGGAGTCCAAACATTGTTGCTACATCCTGCATCGTGGCCAATTCTTTTCAAGGTGGAAATAAAAAGGTGGGGCCAAGCCACCCTACAAGTCCTGCCTTCATGGCTGCAGTCTCCCTGCCACAGCATGGCCGAGGTAGGACAGCAAGAAGTAAGGTTAAGTTTGCACCTTGCTGGTTTAGTGCCTGGCCTGGCCCTGGAGAAACCAGTGGGCAGAGGTGTAGGGGTTCCTACCTGTCCAGTCACAGCCCAGCACCTCCAGGCGCATTCCTATTCCTGCTGGGGACCACCTCTCTGGGTGCACTCGGATGTACTGGGCAGGAACAGGGTCAAACCTCCGGACCTCAGGGATGTCATAGTGGATGTTGCCTTCAAAAAGCTACAGAGAAAGAGAGAGAGAGAAAAGGCAAGAGTTGTGTGCATTTCACATGCTCTCAACCAGACTTGATATTTTGGGTCTGGCAGAACGCAGCTGCAGTTTGAAATAGTTTAGCTGTCCGACTCCAGGCCATTGAGCCCAGCTGAGCAGAACTTGGGCTGTTCCTTCTCAGTTTTAAGAGGACCAGCCAGGCTGTTTCTAAGAAACTTGCACAATCTCTCCTGGCCTCTGCTGACAATCCAGGGGTTAGATTCTGATCCAAGCTATGCAGGGGAAGCCTGGGGAATATCCACTAACTTCACATATAAATGAGATCACATTTGTCCTTCGGTAAATAAAGAAGCTACTGCATGTTCTAGGATAGTGTAAATGCTTGGTTTTCCTTGCAGTCCAAGTGCTGCTGCTTTTCAGCTTACATGCATGAACTAAAGTCCATGGGGAATAAACAGAGGGCTATAGATAGCATCAGCCCTCATTTGTAGGATCAGGAAAAATTAAAACTTACCCAAATTTTAAGCAGAGGAGTATGCATAAAAACAGAACAGGCAGTAGCAGAGAATTTATTTATTCCTCAAGCCCCCTGCCACTCCCATTCCACCAAGCAGAAAGATTATGGGGAACTCCAACAATATGGAAAAAATATGGGGAATTTCAGGGTCACACCAGCGTGACAAAGGGACTTCAGACATAGCAAATTTCCCAACGAGAAGTTGTGATTCATCTTCCTCTTTCAGACGTGCACACTGCAACAGCCACACCTTTCCCCTTAAAATATGTAATTAGTTTGTGTAGAACATAATTGAACACACCATCTTTTGGACTCTGACCTGCAGGAGCTGGGAGAAGCAGCAGGTGATGTCCACATCCCCACGCCTGGTCCACAATAGAAAATGAAGAGAAATTGCCATCCCTGGAGAAAGGTGGAACCCACGGCCTCTAGTACAGATTTGGAGCAGCACCAGGGGACACAACCTGGGATTTCATGGTGACAATTCAAGCTCCCAAGGTCTCTGTGGGAGTGACAGCCAGTTTCCCAAGACCCCATCAGGCAGACTGAAGCTAGTCAGAAACATATCCCATTTTGCAGCTGCTCCAGGCAGTGCCTACCTTGGCTTGCATTGTTTTGGGGTCCTGGATGAAGTCCCAGTCCTTTCCATTCATGCTGTAGGCCACCTTAAACTTCTTCACAAAGGAACGGGACTCGGTGGTGGTCACACTGTCCCCTCCACGAGCCCCCTGAATAATGACGCCTTTGATGTTCTTCGGGACGCCAAGGTCCACCTGCAGCCACTCCTCCCCAGGCTGGGCTTGGGGGACACGAGGAAACCAGCCTGAGCGGCTGCTCACCAGGCGGGCCATGCTGGGAGACCAGTCATAGCCTCTGATGGAGGAGGCGGAGATCTGTGAGTCAGGAATGAGGCCAGAAAGCATTCCCAGCAAGTTGGAGCAGGGTGAATCTGCAGGGAAGGAAAGGCCATGAACAGTCAGGGTAGTTGAAGGGAAGTGCTCATGGTTCTCCTCACAGCTTTAAACTCTGGACACTAAACCAACACCAGCACTGGGCATTTCCCCCTCCCTCCAGGACCTGGAGTCCTGTCTCTCCAAGTGCATCCCTTGCGATGGATGTCTCCATGCTGCTCACAGTGTCACCATTCCCACTCCAAGCAGCCATGACAGCGGCAAGGGACAGCACTCCAGGACAGGCTGTTGGAGGAACAGAGAGCAGCACTGAAGTCAAGGGGAGGAGGGGATTCTCACCAGTGATACGGCAGCCATACAGCTCCAGCCTCAGGGCGATGCCATTGTGCCAGGTCTGGGGACGGATGCGCACGAAGCGTGTGAGCACTGGGCTGTGGATCTTGTTGAGAACCACCTCTGTGGCATCCTCATTGGCCTGAAATGTCTGCAAGGGAAGGGAGGCACAAATGTACATTTGCACACACTGTTACATCCTCACCAGATAAGCAGTCAAAATAACCTCAGCAGGGAAAACCAACTTTCTGATCAGGGCCAGCTTCCAACCAAGGCAAGCACCAGGGGCCAGCAGGGATATGTGAGCTGCTGTCAGGACAGCATGGTGGATGGACTCATCTACCAGCCAGGAGAGCCAGGAGCTTTCTGCCCGACTGCCTGTCACAGAACTTTGAGGCACCTCAGACTATCAGATCTCAGCTGCTTTGAGCCCCCAAACCTAGATGTGCTCCAGCACAAATGGCCAGATGCCCCCAAACAGGCTGATGTCCTGACGCATCCTTGCACTGAGCTCCACCGGAAAACATCACGTGGAAGCAGCGGTGTGAGCAGGAAGGAGGCACCTCTGCCTGGGGTGACAAGCTGCTGCCTCAGTCAGCCCCTGCCTTTGCCTCTCCCGTGCACATACAACCTCCCACATGGAGACAGCTTTTCGGGAATTTACGATCCCACATGGTATGAAAAGGCTTCTGCCTTACCAGATGGCCATAATCAATAACTACCAGATGGATGTTAGATCCACCTCTTCTGCCCATTTTTTTAATAGGCCGGACAAGGACTGGATACATGTGTTTCCATTTTAGGCTGCAAAGCCATAGTGGGAAAGAAAAGGGAGGGAAAGAGGAAATACCCAAGGGGAGGGTAATTTTCAACCCTTTCTCTGCCCCAGCATTAAGCACTAGAGCTCACTAACCAAGACTGCAGGCATTGCCTGCTTTCCCTCCAAGTATGCAGGCACTTCAGGACAGGGCTAGACTATCCTCCCATCTCAGCCAGGAGCCACATCCACACTGAGATGCTGGCCGGGTTCTTCTGCAGGCTCCTACCATGCACATGTGTACTAAGCACAAGCATTCCCACTAAGTTTATCTCAGGAAAGCAGGAGAGTGTAACTCTGGCACCAGTCTCCTGTGGGAGGCAGGAGTCAAACAATTCAGGACAGAAGAAGGGGTGAGGCAAGGGGTGAGCTGCTATTCAAGGCAAGGGTGAGCCCCCTTGCCTTGAATAGCAGCTAGGAAGCATTTTATAAGCCTCCCATGGCTCTAGGCTTGCAGATGGCACATGTTACTGCTCTTCTCCCAGGATCCAGCATGCCAGGGCATGCAGAGGGTGTTTACAGGGCTGTTCACAGCACCCCAGCTAACTCTGGGCTGCCCCTGCACACCACCATTCCCTCCTTCAGAGCAGGGAGCAGCCACCCCACAGAGGGACTCAGCTGCAAATCTGGCTGGTAACTGGGATGTGGGGTTGATGTGAACTTGAGCAGAAATGCTAATCTAGAGGATATATATCATGCTGCTACCGTTTAGCAACACAGCATGGTTTATGTGTTTTTAATATCCTATTTTATCCTGTCTGACCTCACTTCCCATCCTTTTCCTTGCTCAGCAGACACCAAATACCCTTTTTTTCCAGCAGGAGGGCTGTAAGAAGAGTGGTTACTGTGAAATACTCTCCAGGCATGTGTGTGTGTGCATGTGTGTGTGTGTCTTGTAAACCTATGGACACAGACACACAGGCACAGAAACAGAGAGACACACACACAGTTTGAAAGGATATCTTTCCACATCACAGAAAAGCCTTCAGCTTTATGCCAACACAGAAGCTGACACACACCTTACCTCTGAACCTAACACCGGAGGACAGGAAATGTTTATCTGAGCCAGTGCAACTATTTTAGCACAAGAAGCAGCATGTCAGGTCAGACCAAAGGTCCTTCTCTCCCAGAGGATGGCTCCTAATGGTGACCCCAGCAGATGTCCAAGGGCAGCAAGTCCAGTGGAGTCTTCTCCTGGCAACCTCTATTTGCTTCCCACCATCAGCAGTGTGAAGACTCCATGAGCCAAAGGTTGCATATGGACCAGCATGTTTAACAGTCACTGAAGAGGTTTGCTGCTCTTTTTGATTTAGCATGTTTCAAGTTTTGTTCTTTTTTAGCTCACTTCGCACATACGAGCATCAGGGGCCAGAATCCAAATTTACACCAGCATAATTTGTTGCTGACTTCTGCACAGTCAAACTTGACAGAAAGCAGAAGCAGGACTGAGCCCAAAAACTTTATCACTACTATAGGCATTGTGGAAAACATCTCTTAGACGACCTTGGTCCCAACCACATGCTTCCAAGAAGAGCAATTTCAATTCTGCTTTCGATTTAGAAATCAGCCACTTACGCAGGCTAGATCACATTCAACAAGCTATGAACTCTGAATCTGGGCCATGGCACTCCAGACTGCCAGCTTGTGAGGGCAGAATCGGCACCTGACTTCCAGCTCTGCTATCAGCTGCACTGGCAGGATCTGTTCCATTGAACCTCGTTTCTGAACAGCCCCAACTGATCACAGCAAGTCATTGCTTCGCACCCCATTCGGCATAACAGAAAGGGGCCACTTTCAGAGGGCATGTGCTTAGTGCTGTTAAGAGACCTGGGGTATTCCCACATGCCTACTCGTTCAGCCTCCTTCCCAAATGGAAATGCACTGTGAGACTGCGGGACCCAGGTGCTGATCAGGGTCTGACCCTGACCGTTCCTGTACTGAAAATGCTGACCCCAGAGCCCCAGCGCACTGTGGAGAGAGGCCCATTGATTTCAACAGGCTCTACATCCTGCCTCAAATTAGCACTCACAGCATAGGAAGAACTAGCAAGAAAATGTGTGAAATTGGGAGTGCCAAGAAAGCAAAGATTTCTTCCCTCTCTACCAAAATAGAACATTGCTACTCCTCCCGTCCTATCTGCTTCCCATCCCACTCAGCACATATTTTGAGCCAAGTCTTCAAATGGTGTAAATCAACATATCACCATCGAAGTATAAGAAGTCACAGTAATTTACACCAGCAGAAAAAAAATACCTGGCTGTGATCTAGGGAGATAGATAGATAAATAGATATACACTCAGCAGAGAGCACACATGCACATGAACACACGCTGAAGGGTGATGGAGCCAGAAGATGAATGGGAAAACCATTAACAAATTAAATGCACCTTCCAAGAAACAGTCAAGGGAGCTCGCTTTCACTGCTGCATCAAAAAGCTGCCCATCTTCTCCCCATACACTGTATGTTTACTTCCGTTTTAGTCCAGACAGCAGGTCTGCATGTAAAATTAAATCGATAATCAATGAGAGCTGACCTGCTTAATTAATTTGTTACAGAAAGCAAGTGGTAGGGAAGAGGCTGTAAAAGTAGGGGACATGATGTCTAGGCTAGAGGAGGACTGCGAAAGTTTTCCATGTACATAGACATGCAAGCTCCACACCAGCATTTACAAGTTGCATTTCTGACATGTTGGAACCATCATAGGGTGATGGGGGGATTTCTGAAGCTACATTAGTTCCAGTGGATACGGGAATTGTGCCATTGGCAGTTTGGAGTGAAAGAGATGAAGAGCAGGGAAACAAAAAGTGCCATGAAGTTGAAGAGGCAGCCAGTCAGGGAGGGGGTAGGAGGTAACCTCTCTCCTGTTCTATTTATTATGCTGTTTGGCCACTATGCAATTTCTTGGGGAGCCGAAGAAAGTGGCTGAGGGAGGAAGAGGAGAAGGCCAGGGATGGCAGCAGCCCTGCCTTCGTCTGTTATGCATGTGTCTCTTCGGAACCACTAGATTTACTGCAGGATTATGTTACTCCTGTGGAGACAGAGCCCTGGAACAGAGCATGCTAACAGGATTAGGGCTTCAGGATTTAGACAGAGAAGCATGAAGGAGAAAAGTAGGGGAGATTATTTTCCTTGTCAGATAGGGAAGGCATAAAATGGGGCATGTTTGATGGTGGGAGGATTCTGGCTCAAGTGGAGGGTGGATAGTTCTGGATTTATTAAATCCAGGAACAAGGAGTTAAAAGAAAAATGATACTTGGCAACACTCAACAAAGCACAGCGTCTGGGCAAGGCACAGTGTGCTGGGCTGGGCTTGCCAGCTCTGTGTCTTTGAGAGGCTCCACTCAGATTTGGGAGTCATCAGGGACACGAGGAGTGGTACTATGTTAGCCTGCAAAGGAGATATCAGGCCCAGAAATACAAAGCTGCAGCCTTGCTAGGAAAGCCAGGGCTGTAATTCTCCCCAGGTACTGCACCAAGGGTGAATGCGCAAGGCTGCCTTTGGCAAAGCCTGATGTCTTTGTCCTGCCTGCAAAAGCAGCAGAAGCAGGCTGGGACCTGGATGTTTCTGGGCAAATCCTCTGCACCATGACGTTTCTGCACAGAAACACTTGTGGCCCTCTAGCTCGTTGCACAAGCTTTTCCTGAGTTTTCCAGATAAAAAAGCCACAGGACTGAAAGCTTTTCTCTCCTTCTGCAGGTGAATAAATACAGGAGATGCAATCAAGAACTGAAAAGACAGAGGAACACTCCTAAAGGAAGGCACAAGGGTCTCTAAGGAGTCATCCTCAATATTCACTGCCAGCACCAAAAACCTCTGATGTCCTCACCTCCAATGTGCAGCTGAGATACTGCTCTCTGCAGCAATTCAACCTTTGTGCAGCTACCACCTGAAATGCCACCTGGGAAAGTTAGCTAATAACAAGCACAAAACCATCAAAATGAGTAGGAAATGAAAAATGCACATCAGCTGGATCTTGCTGCCGTTTCTTGTCCATTGACTTCTACAGATTCTGAAAACAAATGTTTCAGTTGCATTTTACACACAGAGCAATGGAGGCAGTGAGAACAGCACTCATCATGGTCCCGACCCACTCCAAATCCTGAAATCCATCCATCCCCCAGTCCCTCACCACACTAGACGATTCCTGTGAGCTCATCTCCGCAGTTAATAAGATGGAGCGGCTCAGACCACACGGGAGTTGGAACCCAAGATGCTACAAAGAAGGAAGCGATCAGAATGGATGAGAACTTGGTTTACTGATAAAATCTTCATAGTTGAGTCTGTCCAAAGAAAATAGACAAAAATAAAAGTTCAAATCCTGCCAGGTGAAGAAAATGGCCAAAAAACAAAAGGTCAAATCCTGCCAGGTGCTCTTTTCCTTCCTTGGGTTAAAGAAAAGTTGTTGTTTTCTAAAGACATTTGCAAACCACCTGTACACCAGGGCTGCTGCCTGGAAGATAACCTCTGAGGCCATCAGCCTGGCAGCTGGTCACAGGAGGTGGATGCAACAGGGAGGGCAAGAGCCAGACCAGCCTTTCTGCAGCAGGGTTGGTTTGGCCCTGTCCCCTGCTGGGGGGATGCTGGTGAGTAGTAAGGAGCACGTATGGGATGGCACGTGGTAATGGCCACTCCCCTCCCTGTCTCCTCTCTCGAGGAGACACACAGGAAGACAGCTCAGCACCTCTGGCCTGGTTGCTGGGTTAGCCTCTCTTCCTGGTCCCATGCCTGAGGGAAAGACAGAGCACCACCCCTTGGACAGGGTGACATCCTGTGTGTGCTAGGCCGGCTTTGTGGGGAGTGGGCTGCCAGGAAGGGGGAAAACCTGGCAGGGATGGGGTGGGAAGGGGAGGGTGTGAGTGTGGGGCTCCACTCCTGCCGGCTGCCTTCCCACTGCCTCCCTATCCCAGAAACATAGCAGCGCTCGGCACGGAAACAGCCCAGCCAGCCCTGTCTGCTGCGAGCACATATTAATCACATTTTCCGCTGCTCCATCCTGCCTTTCCCGTTTCCCTTGCTGCTGAGTGCCAGCAGCTGGGGACTCAAAGGTGAGCCATCACATTTGGCAGGGAAACACCCTGGCCCCACTGTCATCTGAAACACCGGAGGGAGGGGAAGCAGGGGGCAAAAGAGAGGCGGTCAGAGCTTCCCATCCTCTGCAGGGAGCATTATCCCCTCCCCACCCCTCCTGCACTCGCTGGCTTTCTCTTGCATTAGCTCCCTGATGAAGATGTGAATGTTAGCTGACCCACCTATACATGGCAGAGCATTGCTTTTGGCCCACAGAGCTGGCAGAAATTCAGAGCAGTGTTTGGTACACCCCATATGCCTATGTGTGCATGTGCATATGTATGTGTGTATGTGCAGGCATACGTATGTGTATATATGTATGTGTCTATATATATATGTATCTATCTGCATGTATATAGAGAGTGCCTGTCTGTCCACACCTTCCCTCCCTCCCTGCTCCTCATGGCACCAAATCAAGCTGCGGCAGACTTGACGAATCTATTTGGCATGGCTCGCTCCAGCGTTGCAGCCTGAGCTGTGCGGAGCTCCGCGCTGATGCAGGGAGGGAGCTGCACCTTGAACAGACATCTGGGAGCTTGCCTAGTGCAGGAACAGCAGGGATTAACGTGGGCACAGAATGTGGGGCCAGAGCCCCCCGGCACCAGCTCTGTGAGCGAGTGGCCTTGCCCTGGCCCCGCTGCAGCTCAGCAGCTGGCGGCCAGTTGTTTGGCGGGGCAGGAAAGCAGTCACCCGGATGCAAGGGGTAGGCGAGCCACCAAAAAGCAATTACTTATCCTCCAGCCTTGGGAGGTGTCTGCTAAATTACAGCCAGAACATGGGAATGAATGACTGGAACAGAGGGGTAAAAAAGAAGAGGTTTGAATTTTCCACCTTTTTCAAGAAAAGAGAAAAGAGAGTAGAAAAAACCTGACATGAATCAAGGGCCAAATCCCAAAATGGTGGCAATTCAGTTGGCTGTGGGACTGTTTTGGATTGACATCAGCCAGGCTTTAGGGTCTTGCTGGAGCAATGCAAATTGACTTAGCAGCACTGAAACCAGTCATGCTGTCCTGCTCCACCCTGGCTGAGGAACTAGTGTCCAATGCCCAGGACTGCAAGGATGGGGCATTTATTCTCCTCTGCAAATAAAACTACCCTCCAGGCCAGATTCCTGCTCCAGTTAAGACTTGAAAAGGTAAATTTATTGCCAGTGGTTATTTGCAACACTGAGCTGTGTACATAGCTCACCTCTCTGCCCAGTATGATGCATATCTCCTGCCTGCCTCAGCTTACAGAAAAAGTCTCAGTGAGACCCCAAACTAACCTGGGGTGAGGAGAGATGGCCCCAGTTCACAGAATGGTCTGACCAGTGGGTCCTGGAAGAGCACAGAGGCTCCACACCAGTGCATGGGCACTGTGTTAGGGCTATACATGAGCTCTGCCATGAGCTACTGTCCTGGAGACAGCCTACCCGAGATCTGGGGGAGCCCAGCTGAGGACTCCCCTGTGTGGTGCTTGACTGCCCTGCACTTCCATTTCCCTACTTCTAAAATAGGACTAACACCTCCTCAGTGGCACATGAGGAGCTTAAATACTCCAAATATTGCAGGTATGAGATCCTGATAGGGACCTCTGCACAGAGAGGAGTCATTCTGGGAAGCAGAGGGAATTTGAACCTAAGACACACTTGTGGGGAAGGGGAAATCACACAGCCCGGAAGGGAAGGAAATGTCTGGATGAATCCTGGACAAGGCAGGCTACTGCATTTCACGCCAGCAGCACCCGTGCCAGCAAATGGAAAGGACAGATAATTTAATAAAAGTGCTGAGCAATCGAAAATTACTGGGATGTGTATGGGGGGGGGAGGTGTGTGGGACCCCAGCCACAGAGTTCACACAGACACACTATGGCACATCAGCAGGGAGGACTTGAACACATCAGCAGTGCTGGTGGGTGCCACAGAAGAGCAGGGAAACACATTCTTGAGGCACCCTTAACCAGGGAACAATCACATGACCAAAGTGACAGAGCAAAACCAGCCTGGCACCATGGCTGCTTTAACCCTCTTCCCCACACACCAAACCTCCCACGCAGACCACTCCAAGTTTATCTTTCCTGGCCACACACCAGCACCCATATGGTGTGAAACGGATGAACACCCATATTTACCCTCCCTCCTCCTTGCTCCCATCTCTGTGGGTGTCCCAGCAACATAACAAGAGCATGCACAGCTCCCAGGGCTCAATGCACCCTTGCTGACCATCCCTGCTAGTGCAGATCCCACAGCTCTGGCAGCCCGAATTGTTTCTCATTATTTATTGCTCATTTTGTTCTCTGGGATGGTGCAATTGCCTCTTAGGATTTGTGCCCTTTCATTTCCAGGCCTCAATAACTCCTGAACTACAGTTTCATGTGGTTTTGTGATTGTTAACCCAGCATGCAGATGGGTCTACGACCATAAAAGCTCAATGAATCTTATATGGCAAAACACAGGCTGCGAAAACATTTTCTCCTTTATTTGCAGTCAAAGAACATACTCTCACCACCATGAAAGATGCAGCAGCAGCCAGGTTTTCCAAGGAATAGTGTTTCCACATTGCTGTGCAGAGGAGAAAGGACTATTTCTGCTCAGAGCATTGTCCGTCTTTTAGCTGTCATCAGAAAGAGGGTCCCTCACAGACTAAACCCGCTGGGCCTGCAAAATCTCTCCCCTCAAGAGTTCTCTTCCCTCTTGACTCACCAAGGTGTAGGCAAAAGAGACAAAAAGGCTATTACCTTGTGGTTTTTCCCGTGTCGGTACATCATCCAGTCCTCCCCATTGGTGCTGACCTCCAGTTTGTAGGTCCGGACATAGTAGCCCTTCTGGGTTTCTCTCGAGATGGCACCCTGTGTGGCAATGGCTGTGAGCATAGTCAGGAAGTGGAGGTCCACCTTTCCAGGGGAAAAAGGGACAAGAAAGAGAGTGGTGACCACTTGAGAGTCCAGAGTGGCTAATTAGTTCCTCCCTCTGTCTCTGAAGTATAAAAAGGTGCAAATTCAGCCTGTCTCACTCTATCTGTGGGTGCACAGTCCAACAGGCATGACCCTCCCCAGGGCTGACTTCAGCCAGGACCCTGGGACAAGAGTAGCTAAGGATCTTGCTGTCTGTTTATATGGGACCATCACAAAGCCTTCTTCCTGCCTCAGATCAAGCAATAGGATCTGCACAGAAGCTCATGTCCGTTAAAGCAGGACAGAGACTGACTTTTTCCACGTAAAATAAAAGCATGATATCCAATTAGCAAGTGCTGCAGCTCCTGGTTTTCCCTTGCTGGTTTTTTTTTGGTTTTACAACATGGGTTGAGAAAGGTCAGCAGAGCTGGCTTAGTAGCCCTGCCATGAATGAAGAATGAGACGTCTGCTAGAGGCAATGACATTCACCACCTCCTGCTCGTAGTGCCCTTTAGCAAGCAGTGCCTCCCGGAGATGTGACACAGGCAGAAGCTGTGTGCGGACACACTGTGGCTCTAACCAGCTCCCCGGGAAAGCCTTTGCTCTGTCAGCCCCCCGCCTGACACAGCCCGCTCACGCTCCCTGCATCACTGATGAGATAAATATTATTCTAGTTGTTTTTCTATGCACCCCCTGGAGACTTTGGTCCTCAGGCCAGTGGCGGAGTCAGTGGCCCTTGTAAGTGGCAGAGGTCTCTCAGTCTCTGTCAGATTGCTGGAAAGTCCATCAAGGTTTTGGGCAGAAGGGAGGGGGTGGGAGAGAGACAGCGGATGGAGTCAGTCCTTGTGCGGGCAAGCTAATGGGAGAGCCAGCCCGCCGCATTTCACCGAGGCACTGCAGCTCCCCTGCTGCTCGCTCCCCATGAGCCACAGAGGCAATAAAAAATTCAACAAGCCTTATGGTCAAGGGTCAGTTTAACAGCGTGACACTCCATTTGGTGGGGGAAGAGGCGAGGGGGCTGGAAAGGTACCTGGAGGTACTCTTTGTTGCTGTCTACATTAGGGGTCCAGCCGTTGTCATCACTGTTCAGCCGGCTCTGCTGAGGGGTCCATCGCCCATCTGAATAGGTGGAGGAGGCACTGATCTGCATGTTGGAGATCCTGCCAGACTCCATCCCCAGAGGCACATTGCACTGAAAGTCTAGAGCAGACACACACATACACAGAGATCGGTTTACAGTCTCAGTACTTCACCCCCAAGTGAAAGGCAGCCCTGAACTAATCTCTCCATCTAACCCTGAGCAAAGCTGCCTGTCTGGAAAGATGAACAGATCTGCACCATCTTGCAGGTTGTTTGTGTTCACAGATGGCACTGAAAAATTATAGATAGGGCAGCTTTGTGTTTGCATGGCCCTCTGAACACTAATACAGTCTGGATCTTTCTATATCTTCTTCACCTTTGCTCAGTTTTGACACAATTCTGTCCCTTCCCTCCCTCCACCTCCAACAAGATGTTCCAAGTACCCTCGTCACAAAGTTCCCATCTTCCTGAAGGCTGTAGGTGAAATCTAAGCACTGACAAGGCAAGGAGTACAGACAGACACATTAGGAGGGTGCTTACTGTTGTGCTGCCAGCAGGAACGTCAAGGATTGGAATGGGCAGCTATAAAGGTTTTGTGTGCATCTGAGAGTAGGGATGCATGTGTGTATGTGTCTGTGTACATGAGCATGCACTATATCAGGCCCATAGAGATTAACCAGACAAGATTATGAAAGACTCTGCTGTGCTTTCATTTGGATCTCCTCACTTCTGAGGCTTTAAAAGTCACAATTAGCTCAGTTTTATGACATATCTCATCTATTTTATCGCAGCTGTCCTGTAAAAACAATAGCAAAGAAAACAGTGATAGAAAATACTGCATGGGTCCAAGCATGCTGCTGCTGTAAACCAATGGGCTCCACCAAACTGCCAGTGTTTTTAATGTGGCCAAGTCAACCTTAGGTGGAAATGATGGGCCAAGTTAGGATGTCAGTGCTATTATTAAAGTTTCAATTTACACCACCATAAATGAAAACAGGCCTGGCCCTTTAACAAAGGCTCTTGTGCTTGATTTCTCAAGCTTTGTGTTCAACATCTTATTTCCAAATCCTTTTAAAGAACAGAATAGAAAAGAGATTAAAGAACAGATCAACTGAGTGTGGCAATAGGTAATGGTGAAGAGCTCATGCTTGTCTGTAACTCTCACAGCCTCAGCAGAACCTCCCTTACTCAATCACAGAGTAGAAGGTTGTGACCCTGCTGCCCTGGTGCTGCACAACCCCTACTCTACTCTGCTCTCTGTCACAGACTTTCAGTGGCAGGTCAGGGACTCCCTTTCTTTCTCTGGGATTGAGGGGTGTCCTGAAGGCTTCTTCTGTTGTGTCAGAGGTTCTCTGGGAACAGAGGTCAAGAACAGTAGCTCTGATGCAAAAATACCACGGGAAAACAAATGAAACCTTTCCTTGCCTGCAAGTGTTATCACAATGAATCAAAATGTTCTTTGTTCTCAAAACATACAACTTACTTCCTCACTCCACATCAATTTACCTCCCTTATTAAAGGTTATAAAACAAAATTTGGCTTGAAATTCTTAGAGCTGTAAGCAATCTTTAATTAGACAGCCAAGAAATTCCAATTTGTGGTTTGGGACTGTGAAATTCCGGAAAACTAGAGAGAGAGAGAGCATATATTTTCCCCCATGCTTTAATGAATCTGCTGCACATGCTGGGCTGAAGTCTTCCCCTAGATCCTTTGGGCTGAGCACATACATGGAGGATTCTAACCCAAAAGGTATTGAGAAGACTTCACAAGCAAGTGAAAAGTCGACAAAAGGTCAGAAAGTGAAATACTTACTGAAATCTCACTTCTGTCAGAAACAGAGAACAGACCTAAGTGAAACTGCTGTCTGGACTGCTGGTGGAGAACCAGCCTCTGGACACATTTCTGCCTGCTTCACTCCTGCATATGCTAAATGAAAGATGGGAAACACAGGGAACACAACTAAGTCATATACACACATTTCCAACTTACTTTCTGGGACTTCCTGGTGGATCAAGTAGTACTGAGCAGAGAAACCGTCCTTAGCCACTGCCAGGTCCGTGTGGAAGGTGAGAGAGAGGACGCCGGTGGTTGAGCGGATGTCCGATGGCATCTTAGTGCCACAATACCTGCCTATCAAGGGGCCGACTGCAAAAGAAAGAGCAGCAAAGGTAATGCCTGCTTTTCCACCACCTCCTGGGTCACCAGCACATTGCTGATCAGGACAAAAAAGATAGGCTTTGGGGATGGGCTGGTTTTTATATCCAGTGGCCTGGTGCCATGCAGTGCAGAAATATAGACTGCAGCAGGAATTGCTCTGCAATTGCTGAAAAATGCTCTGGAATGCTGTTTCTCAGTTTTGCTATAAGGTAGGGAGGTCCTCCCAACATTGCATGAACCCACTGCCCTTCCCTGAGGGAGAACTGCTGGTGTTTGGAGTGTCCCATGGGGCTTTTCAGATCAGTGGTTACAACAGAGCAGTAGTTTGTGGTTTAATGAATGCAGCCTTCTGCAAGGACGCTGTCCCCAGACTGGCCATGGAGTGCCCTGATGGCAGGTTGCAGGCTGCAACCATCTTTGAGGTTAGGCACCCTTGGTGTTCAGACACAGATTGCACAGTTTTGGAGCTTTGTGAGACACCAGGAAGGGCCAAGGAAAGCAGTGCAGCACCCCGTGGCTTACCCTGAGGGATGCCATCCCAGATGTCTAGCCAGTCATACTTGCAGTCTCCTTCCCCCGCCTGCAGTGGGTCGTGCTCAAGGTCGAAAAGCAGAAAGTGGAGGAGGATTTCTGTCTTTGGCTTGGCTATGATGGTGAAGATGCAGTCCAGGTTGTGTGGATACTTGTCGGGAAAACCTGGAGACTCAATAGTGCCGTTGGAGGCAGTGAAGTTTCTGGAGCAGTCCTCAGAGCCTGTAGCAGCAGGAAAAACACAGAACCTTAGCAACAATGACGCTTAATGCCAACAACTTGGCACTGTGGAAACCCCATTCTGAGCTTAGCAGGGTTGTGTATTCACTTCTGGAAATGTCCTGCAGCTCTGTGGGAATTACTGCAGGAAGTGAAAAGGTGATTTTCAAAGTTTTCCACAGGTGGAGAGACACGGTCCATGAGGTTACTGTAGTGGACAACATGGTCCTAAATCCCTTAGACAGCTTTGCAAACATCATCTGTACACCACTGCTGATCCTCCTGACAATTACCTCAAAATCAGGACTAGAAGAGCAATCCTATCCAAAACCAAGGATGTGATTTGGCAGGCCAGCACCCTGCCACGTCCTTCACACAGGTGGTGGTGGACAGGGGGGCCACACTAAGCTGGCCTGCCTTCCCCAGCTGGCCCTTTCCTCTCTAACCTGTCCCCCAAACACTGAGCTGGCAGACCTGTGTGCTGCTCCAGAGCCTGCAGAGAGGCCAGCCAGCACGCAGGGAGCTGCCATGCACAATACTCATGACACAACTGCTACCTGCAGCCAGGTAAGCAAGGTGCCACAGCGACCCCAGGTCTGATGGAGGAGCCCCCGTCTGGGGAAGGAGCTGCCTGGGATGGGACAGAGAGGAGCAACAGGATGTATTCTTTTTGGAAAGGCTGTCCCCATGGGCCAGTCTCCTGCAAACTCCACCCTTCCAGCACAGACATCTGTGCCTCAGTTTCCTCTTGAGAAAATCCGGAAGCACAAATATTTACACAGTGCAAGGGCCTGTGGGAGGGTGCCAGTGTCTCCACTGTTTGCTGCAAACCCTTGGGAAGTGCACAGTTAGCCTGCAACCCCCCTGAGACCCACACAAGGGACAGGGGCCAGCTTCAGCAAACATCCCCACAACGTGGCCACAGCAAGAGTGGGGGTAACAGGGGCCGTGGCAAGGGGGGGGTCTCTGCTGAGAGCAGGAACAGAGCCCTCTTTTTCACAGAATGAGCCATCCACACCAGAAATGCAAGTTATTTCTATCCTTAAGGAAGACCTTTGCGTGATGAGGAGGACGGACAATGTTGCCTCTTATTTATTGCTGACCTCAGCACTGGCCTCGGCTGCAGCCGGGCCAGCTCGGTGCCCCCTCTCATACAGCCAAGGTGCCTCGGGGTGGCTGGGGAGAGGGGAATTTGTGTCATATTCATACCACGTTGACTTTGAAACCCTTGCCAGGACAATAGGCAACAGAAATCTGCAGCCTGGAGCTATCAGAGGGGAAAGGGAATGTGAGAGGCTGCTGGCCACTGCTGCAACTCGGCACTAGCATTTGCAAAGGTTTCTGCTTTACTTTTACTGGGACACTCTCCTTCTCCTCTACCAACCCTTTTGCTCCAGCTCTTCTAGGCAGCCTGAGCCTTCCTAGGACTAATGGGAGACTTGTTCAATTCAGCATTAACCTACCGGAGTCAGGCCAGCAGCCCGCAGTAATAGCAGGATCTTGCACTGCATTATGCAGTGCCTGGCTGGAGAGCTACTCAGGAGAGGCTCTTAATTGACTATCTAATGGAGCAGCCAGCTTTTCTGGTGTGAACCTGTGGGGTAAAATGCAGAGGCAAAAAAAAAGGCCAAACACAAATCACAGCATAATGGCATGAACAGGGATAAGGGTGTACTTCATTCCAAACAACTTGAAAGACGAACAGATAAACAGTGAAAACAACACAAGCTCCGAGCTAGGGAGAAAATCAAAGACTAAACCCTGAGTCAGGGACTGTCCTCTAGAGACGGGAAAGAGATGTAACTATGCCGCCACATTAGACAACAGTTTCCTCACGTGGGGCTCTTATCGCATTTGGCATCTTTGTCTACATTTGGGCTAATAGCAGCAAACACAATGATCAGCTTTTTATAAGGAAGCTACAGATAATCAACGGGAGTCATGCTGGCTTCAGCAGCACAGGCCAGCCTGAGAGGAGACTTTGATGCCCAGCGCTGGAGAGCTCAGGCCGGCCCTGCCAAACTGACTCACAAAGGGAGCAGCAGGGAGGCTGGACCAGCCAGGGCAGGCGGCTCTTTTGTCAGCCCACAGACCGCTGACTGATACCCATCAGGGAATTCAAAGACTGGTATGTGGTTGTTTGTATGCAGATTGCTCCACTCTCACACTGTGATAAGGGAAATTTAGCACAAGGTGGGGAAATAAATGCTCGATTGAAAAGAGTTGGTTTTTTAGGTCACCTTTAAGACAGAAGGAATCCGCAGCCACTGATGCCTTTACTGATGTGGACAATGACAATCTGATGACCTTTAAAGTTGGTGACACCCTTGCTGGTTACGCTGACAGCTCAGACGGAAACTTGGCCCATGCCTGCCTGCCTGCCTGCCAACAAAAGGCAGGGATTGCTTGTACTGCAGTACCCCACAGCCAGCACTGCCCACCGCCCTCTCTGGAGCCCCAGCGGGAACTAGGGCTGGGCAGATGTGGGCTGGGACTTCTCCCGGAGCACGGGCTCCTCCACGCTCCTGTGCCAAAACCTGCCTTGCCAGGCTTGATTCCATGGGCTGTGGCTGTGAGAAAGTGTGGCTGTATCTGGAGAGGGTGTATCTGCAGGGGTGGGGATGGCAAAAGGAGCCCCAGCACCACTTCAGACCTGAGGGCGGTACTGCAGGGACTTACATCGAGGGACGCAAACTCAGCTCCAGCCTCCATCCAATACCTGCTCTCTTCCAGATCAGCCCTTGATTCTTCTCTCTCCCTCCCTCCCAGCAACAACTTCTCCTTTTCCCCATGAATTTGGTCCCTCACTGGCTCCCACCCAGACCGACAGGGCTCCTGCCTGCCATCCCTTCCCACAGCATGGCTGGGCCACCTCAGCCAGCTGGACCACCCCACACTGCCTTGTGCCCTGAGTCAGGGCATGGGCCCAGTGTGAGGTCAGGCACAACCCAGTACAGCCTGCTAGGCTCACAGGAGGTGTGTGCAGGGAGAGAGAGGCAAGGGGGGCTGAGGTGGGTCTTCCCACCTGTTTTCTTTGCCATCCTCTGTGATGGCAACTGGCTTTAGGAAACCCCAATATCTAGCTGAATCCCTAAACTCTTTCAGGACTAAACTGCATCCTAACCATCAACTAATAGTGGTGGTGAGCTGGCTGCACAACAGCTCAATGGCCAGTTATGCAGTCCAGTCAACCACCAGCAACAGCACTTTCCTCATCCATCTGAACCTTCACACATGTTCTGTCCTCATCGATTCACAATGAATTTAGGGAGTCTCATTCTCTTGCAGCAAAATCTCCACATTCACATCTACCTATGGCCAGAGTGTGGGCTGTCTCTCCCTGCTGCACAGCTGGCCCAGGGACCCGGGGCACTGCTGCCCGTGCTCCCCATCTTTTCTTTAAAGAGGCTGGATAAGCAACCGTGTTGTGCTCCTTTTTAGTTCTTCCCATGGCACAGACTTTTTTTTTGGTGCTGGATGCAATGACATGAAAGCCACGTGTGTGTTGTCTTCCAACACATCACCAAAGGAACGCGGGCACAGGGCAGGTACCTGCGTGCCCAAGCAAAACACTCTCCTGTTCCCTCAGCATGCAGGCACAGCTCTCTCACATGCACACAGAGCAGGGGTTATTTTTCAAGCCTCTTTCTTCCCAGACACGAAATTCTAGCAAATATTTAGACAGAAACACTATTAAAAGGGCTTTGAGCAGCTTTTTCTTTCCTCAGTAATAGCTCAGTATTAAACAGAATTATGAACAGTTCCTCTTACATCAGCCTGGAAAGGTGCTGCCTCAGACTTTGACAGCACTGCTGACAGCAATCACTTGAAACCAGAACTCCCCAGTTACAAACCCCACACCCATGGAGAGAAAACACAATGTCACTGATCAACCCCGAATCGCAACTCCACAGGAGGGGGAGCTCCATGCACTTCTAACAGAGGGACAATCCCCTTTTAGCCCTAACAAGCTCCACACATGCCAGGGAGAAAAGATGTATGTTTCTAATCCTCGAATACAAAAGAGCATTTAAGGAGCAACCCTGCTTTAATTGCCATACCGTGATCAAAAAATGCACTGTCATGTGCCACTAACATCTTTACCTCCTTGGAAATGTGATGCACAGACTTGCTTAAATTAAAAAGAGAAAAACGTCCTTTATCTCTGGAAAACATGCTAGAAATCACATTGAAAAGGTGGTCAAAGGCATCTCCTTGTGAAAATAATTATGGCAAACAGTCTGGGAGACAGGCACTGACTCAGACACTCACCTGTCTTGTAGATCTCATAGCGCAGAGAGAAGCCGGCACCTTGCCGTGCGTAGTCTGAGGTGAACTTGATATAGAGAGAGGGGCCAGAAGAGATGATGGTAGGAGGTGCAATGTTCCCACAGTGCTTGCCCAGCAGGTCTGCCGCTTCACTGTCCCCATCGCGGATCTCGATGTAGTCGTACCTGCGGAGGCAGGTGAAATGGCAGGGAAACCATCTGTCAGGGAGATGCTTCAGGATGCCAGGAACAAACAAAAACCGCTCTCGGTATCTGCATATTTCACAGAACGTCTTCCAGACAGGTACCTGGGACTCTCTTATTAACACCACACCACGGACCCCAAAACATTTTTTCTCTTTTGTCTGACTACGTTTAGGTCCTTTCCTCTGTTGCCATTCACATCATTAATTTATTGCACATACATCCACTTCACCTTCAGAGCCAACACGTGAAATTTAGGACACGCTTTACCTCCATTTCCACAAAACTCCTTTGGCATGGGAGAAGCTCAGGTACCACTCTCCTGGGGCTGCTCTCCTCCCTCTCCTCCTGATCTCTCTTCTGAAGTGCCGTTGTGCTATTTGGCAGAGCTCACTTTATTCCAGTATCCATATGGGATTTGGCCAAGCACATACCAAGCGTAAGACTGTCAATGTTCAATCCGTGTGAGCAGGTAGCTATTTTGTGCACTGACACCACATTGGTCCTTTAACAAGCATGACAAGTACCCTCACTCAGCACTTGGACATTAATATCAATCCTCTTCTATTAAGTGCTAATGAAGATTTTCTGTGGATGAGAAGTTTTGTGTAAGAGCTGGGTACCCACACTCACTATTGCTGGTCTTGTACACCCTCCTGTAACTGCAACCTGCCTTTGCTAAACCCTACTTGAAGATGTTCCACCTGCCCACTGGCATGGCTCCTGGGTATCTGACTGCTCTGAGGGAGGAATGCGTAGGGTTAGAAAAATTGTCTCCTCATGCAGAGACAAAAGCTTGTTGCAAAGCTTGGCTGGAAGGTGAAACTCCCACAGATCCCTTCATATTTTCTAGGCTATGACTAGGCAAGGTAGTAGTACCAGGCTCTGCGTGCTGTGAAGAAACAAACAGCTTTTACGTGTACATCTTGTTCTTCAGCTGCTTTCTAACACCCACGTTCTCCCGCCCCTCTCCTCTCTGGCCAGCATGCTGCTATTTACAGAAACTGACCATCTCTCTAGGACTGTTTATTTGCTTTGTATCAACCTGTTTGAACAACATGCTACAGCTCTTCTCACGGGGCCAGGGAGGAAAAAAGCATTTCCAGGCTGCCAGGAATCTGCCTTTCTTCTTTGTCACAAGATCTTCTGTTTGGGAATGGAGAGTTGAAAGGAGAAGTAGCTTGTTGGATACAGAATGATCCTCATGTGACTCATTCCCGTTCTGCAAAGCACATATCGGCAAGCAACAACCTCAAAACAAACTTACAGGGACTCAGTGTGCTCCTCCACAAAGAAAGATGGCCCAGACAGCTTTGGTTTCACTCCTTTCTGGGACTAAATCAGGCTGAGAGCCAGAAGCAAAATGCCTGCAGATAAAATCCTGTCTACGCTGGACCGAGCACTCAACTAGCTGCAATCACCCAGCCTTTAACTTCGTTACAGACTCAATTGGCTTGGCCAAGGTGAAATCCAAGTGGTCTTGAGAAGTGGCACTCAAACGGGAAGAGCATTTGGCTTAGCTGGTGTGTGGACACACAGCAATGCAAATGAAGATCTGCTCCCTCTGCTCTCTCCTCAGCCCTGCCTAGCCCCCTATCACCTTGTGACCCCTTATTACCCTGACACCAGTCAGCAGCACCCTGAATGACCCCACTAATGTCCATCATGTGTGGCTTGATCCTACCATCTCTCTAGGGAGGAGGAACATAGAAGGCAGTGTTAGTGCTTCTTCTAAGTAGAATTTTTTCCTCCTTGTTTGTCTATTTGTTTAAAGTAGTACTGAGCAAACAGCGGGGACATTTTGTTCTCTAAATAACTGCTTGCTTTCAGCGTGCTTGCAGCTCTTCCACATCTGAAGTGCACATCTGTGCCGCAGGACTACTGGCTACTAGTGAAATTGTGAATATGTGGCAAAAAATTAATTTGGCAAAAACATGAATGTTGGCAAAACACAGTTAATGGGGTGGATTGTAAAAGCTGCCATTTTCATGCACAGGCAGAGGTTAGCCGCATCCCAGGGAATCACATCTGTTTGTGTCCTCATGGGGTTGTACCTCGCCAACACAGTACATGGCTTCAACTACCTGACTGCAATGATCATGGCTTCTGCTGTAGCCAGCACACCACACATCCTAGTGCTGTCCACACGGCTCCTCAAGCCATCCAGTTCTGTGGGAGCCCTGCAATTTCATAAGCAAGTTCTGGACCAAGAAATATTTGCTTATTGAATGGGTGACAGACTTCCAATAATACATACAATTTGGGAATATTGCAATCTGCTCGTGGGCAATGTGCAAATGGAAAATTAAAAGAATGAATCCAGTAAGTAAATCATCATGAAATATTTGCCTCTTTGAATTAAACCCTATTTGGCTTCATTCAAGCATCTAACTTAGCTTTCTCATACTGGAGCTAATCCTTAATAAATCAAATGTTAAAAACAACTGAAAAAAAGCCCCTAAGGGAAGGTCAGGGAATAATTTTTTGCCAAATGTAAAATTAATAGAAATGTGTAAGAGTTTTCTTCCCTAGTTAAAAAATCTTGGCCCAAGTCCTCTGCTTTGCAAGAGGCAAAACCTTTTCTTTGGGTCATATAAACAGAGTGTGAATTGGGGAAATATTACACTTGGAAGATAGCTCCTGCCCAGATGAGCAGGAGCATCTACTTCCTCTCCATCACAGAAAATGAGCTTTAAGCTTTCAAAATGAAACACCAAGGACGTCCAGTCAAAACTGTTAAACTTCCAAACTTCAGCAAGAATGCCAGCTAATCCCCACCACAGATTCTTTTGGAACCATGTGCTTCAGTCATGTCCATGCCTTGGCCCTCAAACAAACAAACTGATAAACCCCATTCTCCTCATTCTGGGTCACTGGACATGTTACAATCTAGTTTGGCCAAATCTTTGCTTCTCTTAAGCTTAAGCATGGTTTCCAGACTTTCTTCTTCCCTTGTGAAAAAGAAGAAGAAAAATTGGAAGGAAGAAAACCTAACCATGCTTTCTACTCTAAGCATTTAATTTTCAGATAATTACAGACTAGGGCACAGCTGGGTGGGACACCTTTATGCTGCAGTGGCATTCAAACTGTCTCATACAGTGCCCAGCAATTTACATTTCACTCATTTAACCAAATCCATTGTTTCAGTCAACATGCACCAACATTCTTGTGGGCTGACCTCTCTGGCATTACCTCTACTGGGAAAGCTGCCATCTCCAAGCACATTTCATGGCCACTTTTCCCCACCTAGGCATTGCTCCAAGAAGCCAAGCATAAATATGTGAGGGCAGGGTGCAACCTCTGTAACCCACAAGTATAATCAATGGATTAACCAACTCTTCTTTTGCAGGGAAGGTGACCACAGCTGGCTGCTCCTCCAATGGCACAATGGCAGGATATTCTCAGCTGCCGCTTGAGTGGGAAGGCCAGTGAGGAGGTTTGAAACCGCCTCAAACAGCTTTTCACCAGGGAGTTTTGAGGCAGGGAGGCAATGCTGAAGTGCTTTTAACTGCCCAGACAATGGAGGCTGAGAAAGAAGGGAAATGCAAGACTTAGATGCTCTTCTTGAAGCTGTTTAACAGAATTAAACAGAAAATGTACAATGTGTACAAATATTGCTGTGTTTGTATTACAGATTTTTTAGTAGAAAGTACTTTGCTGATGTTAAGAGAGCTTTTATAAACTAATTCTAAAGCACTTCTACAGCCTGTATTATTCATGCTTGTTTGCTTGCTTTTTTCTCCAGTCAACCTCTCTGCTTCCCAGTGTTTCCTTTCTATTTTTCCTAAGTCACTTTGCTGCTGGCTCTCCAAATGAGGTGCAACAAAGGCAAAGAAGCCCCAGATGTAGTGCTTATGAGAAGATGTCCAGCTTTTCAGTCCTTTTCTGTTGGGAAATAGCTAATCTGCTCCCTGACCATTAAGCTGTGCTCCATGATCCCCTGGGGCCAGGACAGACCTCCCAGGTGCCCACCGAGGCACTGCTGAGCTCCAGGAATGCTACAGTCCACCTAGGGAGCAGCACCAGAAGCCTGCAGCATTCCTCTGGGTGCTCCTCTCCAGAGGGACACAACTCAAAGCAGTCTGGTGACCCATACTGCTGAACACAAAATCAACAACCCCATTGACCCTCATCCCCAGGTCCCAAGAGATGCTGAGTCCTTCCCCACTGAAACATGCTTCAAGGGCGTTACAGGGACATCAGCTTAGGATGAGGAGAAACATGAATCACAAATTATTTATACCTTCACAGCCATATCATGAGTCCTCCGAATACATAAACTTGTGCAAGCCTTGCTCCAAAGCCTAAGGAGGACCGGCTCCCCAGGCCAAGCTCTGACCCAGCTGGCAGCTTTCTCAGTCTCTCTCTAGAGCTGTGATTTGAAGTAGGCGAGGACTTGCACTCAGCAAAGCCCAGTTTCCAGTGCTTGCTAGGACTGGAGAGAGGTGCAAGGCTCTAACCTGAACTCCCCCAATGTTTAATTTGGAGCTATTATTTATAGGCGTTTCCATGGGGCTCATGACTGCAGCTGGCAAACAGTAATGACGGGATTCTCACAAGACCCTGGGAGGTAGGAAGGCAGAGAGAAGCAGTGTCTTCCCCAAGGTCACACTGGAAGTTTGCAGCACAGCCAAGAATAGAAGCCAGTCTTGACTGGAGAGATTATATTATATTGGAGAAATATGGCCTAGATAGACAGAAGGACAAATAGGTACAGACTGCATGCCAACAACCCTAAATTTGGGAATGCCCAGGGCTGACTTGAGCCTTCAAGACCTCTGATCTGCTATGTCACTGCGTCTTGAATGCATCTGCTGAGGAGAGGAAGAGAAACTGTAATTCCAGTGAAATTGGGCAGGTATTCATACTCTGCAGGTAGGGGGGGAAGGCCTGTGCTTAGCCACAATGGCAGCTAGTAAATGCAATTGTTCCCCCTTTGAAAAGGTGGTGAGAAGTTTATTTCTCAGAAATTGTTATAAAAAGCATAAGGGTTTTTTGAAACAGCAGTTGCAGCATAGAGATAGTTAAGAAATGGTGAACCAGCATCTCTGTGCTTGTTGTGCAATCAAGAGGTGGCTAGAATTAATGTCCATTACATGCTAGCTGGCTTAGTCGATTTTTCTGTGTCACCACCCATCTTCATGCTCTTTTGTACACCACCTTTCAACCAAATCCTTATTTCATGGGTGGTTACATTGCGAAAGACAAAAAAACTTTTCCATGATGTTTACACAATCTTGAGCAACTGCAAGACATACCCTTCAAAGGTTAAATTGTTCCAGAAGCTACTGAGGACTTTTAAATGATTTTTTTTTTTTAACAGCCATGATAGCAGAGGCAAGCACCACTGCTGTCTGATGAGACAAGAGCAATGAAGTTTGATCTTAGCTGCCAGCCCTTAATCAGAGTAATTAATTATAAATACAGCAGATGAATTGGATTCTCCTTTGACTTGAACTGGTTTTACACATGTGTAACTCATCATTTTAAGGGTAATCACTCCTAATTTATCCTGGTGTGAGAAGAGAATCAGTCCTCATAGACACAGGCCCTGATACAGATTTGTGCACAGAACTAAAAAGCCTGTACCACATCTACCTTTAGCCAACTAAACGTCCTCTGCTCTCAGTGGAAGCAGACTTCTCACACCCAGCTTGGGATGGCATTAATTGTTCTTCTGCACTGACAACAGAAGTACTTTAAATCACTCTTACTTGACTAGACCTGGGCTTTGGGTGTCTGAACATTGGAGAGATTAATCTGATCTCAGTCTGCACCTTTTGGGGCCATTTTTGCCTATGCTGAGGCAAAAGATGCTCACAAGGCTTACCCTTGTTTTGCCCTTATGGAAATAACTGACTCTGGCAACAACAGAGAGAAATGGGCTATAATTGCTCTGAATCTGAAGGGATTTCACTGGATTTCAGTGACTAAAATGACAAAAATCCAATGGCAGCAGGGGGAGAACTAGGCTGGGGTAGGGGGAGTGATGGTACAGGCAAAACTGCTTAGGATTTCTCGGAAGTTTGTTTTGAATTTGTTGTATCCAATTATGTCTTGTGTAATCACAGTATTGTGGGGTTTGTAATCATTCTACTGTGCTCTGGATTATTTTCTTATCTCCTCAAAAAATCTAACCAGAATTTCTGAGAAATGAAAAAATCCAGTTATCCAGTTAAAGGGAAAGAAAAAAAAATTAAAAAGGAAAAAGGAAAAGAAAAAGAAACAGAGAAGGAGAGAAAACAACCCTATTAGATTGGAAAACTTCTGCCTTGAAGACAAAAAATGGAAATTATAAAGAGCCTCTATTTATACTCTTTATGCTGTTGTTTTCACCCCCTTACAAGCACTGCTGATGGGAAGAGGCTTTCAGCAGTTACTGCTAACTTATGCAGGGGATGGAAAAAAAAGGTAGCCAAAATACATCGTGCAAAGGGAGGAATAAAACATAACTGCAAAGTGCTCCTGAGGCAAGTTCCGACTCAGGAGGGAATTTCAGCTCCTAGCATGCTGCTGCCCTCCCCTGAGACAGGAGAGCAAAGGCTCCCCCGCGCTTTGCCATTCATCCCCAGGCTGCCTCCCTCAAGCTGTGTTGCCAGATCGCTGCGGAAAGGCGTGTTTGGAGTGAAGTGCTCTCATCTGGGGCATGTCTGGAAAACCGTCCGTTATATAAGAAAAAGAGATGTGCTAATGTGCACTTCGGGGGTTTTCTGCAGGCTGTTGTTCAGGAGTTACACATGGCTGTTTAATTTTATTTCTGTCTCCAAAACCATCTCTATAAATTCTCACTCTTCTATTTTTAGCTACAGGGGTCTTTTGTTGCAAGATGTCTTTGGTGTTCATTGGTGGGGGGAGAATCATGGTGAAATCAAGAATAAAATATATAAAGCATGTTCAGAATAAGCCCCCTTTCCATGGCATTTTGCCTTCTGTTGCTGCTCTAAGGGAACTGAAGCAACTCACAACCATTTCATACCCCAAAACGCAGGACACTTGAGAAAATGCGTTTGCACTTTCCTCCTTCTGCTACAATCCATCTGTGGAAAAAATTAGACTTTGGTTTCTATGTCATTTTACTGTCACCACTCACAGGCTCTTGATCACTAACAGAAAGAAAAAAATAAATATAATAAAAGATAACAACCACAAAAGGAAAATTTACTGCCGAAAAGCAGCAGAACAGGCAGAAGGCAAGGGGAAATGCTCACTGTGATCTCTTTGCAGTGGAGAGACAGATTTCCCTTTCCTGAGGGGATCCAGTGCCTGACAGCCCAGGCAATAGATGGAGACGAGCTTAGGCCAGGCTGTCCAAATTCTGGGGTGCTGATGAAGATTAGGGAATGCTCACATGGCCTGCTGTGCCAGCCCTGTTCCCAGAGGAGCGAGTGATGTCCCATCACACCTCGATGGTGCAGTATCAGTCATGGCCTTAGACACAACATGCAGTGAAAAGCAAAAGGGAAGAGTACAAACTGGGATCAGATGGGGATCAGAGCTTGGTAGCTGGGCTTTCCACTATCACTCATTTGCACTGGCTTTTTTTTCAGCACAAAACTGAAATAAACACCTCGTTAAGCACCAATTGTATAAAGGAGGTTGTGAGAACAGAGCCCTGACCAGCCCACCCTCACCCTCCTGGCTGTCTACATCCCTCATTAATGATGGATGGATAGTGATTAGATGATGGTCACCCTGGGACTGGCCCACCATAGGACGACTTTCTGACCCCGCATTTTCTTCGACACAACCTGTTCAACAGCCTAGCTCCTGCCTTAGCTGATGCACAAGTGAGTAAAGCTTTACTGCCAAGACTGGCCTGCAGCCTCCACTATTTGGGCATTTCCACAATTTGGCTGTGCCAGCTTGTAGTAAAAGCTGTTTCTGGGGCAAATAGCGCACTAAACCTGCCTGATCCCTCCTTGCATACTGCATAGCACAGCATCTCCTACTCCCTTCTGTCCTCAAAATATGGGCACGTGCAGCACAATAGCCATCTGAACCAAACAGTGCCAAGTCTGAGCACAGTCAATGCCTGAGCGAGGGTGAGTGCTGTGCCATGCACATGCCACACCTTGCTGTGCATTGGCAGCAGCAGTGGCCTCCCACATGGTTCTCTGAGACTGCAGTAACTCTCTGGGGGCGTGGGAGGAATTAGCTGCTGGCAGGGGCTGGTTGGTACCCCTGAGGTGAGCTCAACCCAGCCCAGTACACAGCAGGTCAGAGAGGCAGCCACATCAAGATAGAAGAAGGAGACAGAGACAAGGGAATGGGATGCTGCATGAGGCTGGTAGGTACCTTTTCTCCTTCATGTGTTCTGGGAGCAAGGGGATTGGACTGTCCCTGTTTCTCCCACAAACAAGGACCCTGCCAATGCTTTGTTCAGAAAGATTTTCTTTCAAGCAACCCTTTGTGTCAGCCTCCTGTTCAGCCGTGGCAGTGTGTCTGCTTTGTCCTGCCAGCTCAGCCATGGAGTGTTTACAAGCCTCCCTCACCCTTCCAGGCTGTGGTTCAGCTCCATTGACACTGAAGGCAACAGACTCCTCTCTCGGCGTGTGATGAATCAATTACTTCCTCTGACACTCTATTACTATAGCCCTTACATCTCCAGATTGCAGATGAAAAGACAAGCTGAGAAGGGGGACAGGGAAGGGGAGAGGTCTCCTGAGATCTCCTTCAATTGAGTTGTTGGACATCTGAAGAAATTCCCATCTGCCATATTTAAAGACAGAGAGATGTTTTGCTCCCGAACGGCAGAAAAATCAGAGGGTTTTCACAAAAGAAAACCTAAGAAATCAAATGGGTCAAAAAACTTCAACAAGACGCAGTGAACATAGATCAATGGTGAGTCAGTCCCCTCTGCTGATGGAGATCCCAGACCTTGTTCCCACCCATGATTAACAGCCAGACATCAGTATTACCAAAGAGACAGTCATTACACCTTCCTTCTCACTGCAAAATAACAATGTAAATGAAACCTCATACCAACACTCACAGAAGAGGAAGGAAGCTGAGCACATGCCTCAAACTCTCATGCTGCCGGTGGAGGTGGGGGGAAGCTTCTCCTTGTTCAACATCCATCAACAACCCCAGCTCTGAGGTTTCCCTGGAGGCTTCTAACACATCGAGCACTTCCCGTGCAAACACCCCACGTGCAGCATGGCCTCAGCAGGCACGGGGCTGAGCACAAGGGCTCTCCCACCACCAGTGGGTGACTACTGCCTGTCTCAGGAAAGCAAAACTCCACCTCGAAAGATTCCTCACACAGTGTCTTCCGTACCGCTGCAAGAAGGTGGGGGCAGTCACATAACACGAGCAGCCACCCTGCCAGTTTCCGTGCCATTTGTAACAGAACGCAGTCTTTGGCAGAGCATTTCTGCTGTCAGACCCCACTGCTTCATGCTCTGCTTCTAGGAATTCATTAAACAATAACATCTCCATGTCTGACCCAGTGTTACTTTAAAACCATACCATACTACTGTACTGTGATTACTCACCAAGGATGTATGTAGATTTCAAGAATTCCTTGGGATTAGCAGTGGGGTGGAGTGAGAAACAAACAGAAAACCCCCAGGTTATTCACTCTTGCTAATGATCTACTGATCTACTCACTAAGCCAGCATAAGGAAGGCTTTCTATGGTGTGTTTGAACTGATATATCAAAGACAATTGCTTAAAACATCCTAGCTGTGATTAGTGGACCATGACGGCTATTAACTTATAAGGAATTCCAAGATCACCAGACTGTGGTTTGCAACATATTATTACATTGCCATTCAATGGTGGTGTGCAGCCGCTTGATTGAAAGCAAACGGAGAACTTGCCTCAGACTAAAACCTAACCTTCCCCAATTCCTTCAAATATGTTCTATGCTGAGTTCTGGCCAAAAGCAACCACAAATTTCTTCTGTTTTTCAGTCTGCTCTTTGCAGTCTGTTCTTTTTATTTTGCATTCATATTTAATTGCAGAATTCACACCCAGCCAGAAAAGGCTGAGAATGAACCGGTCGTTGTCTGTGGCGCTCTGACCTGCTCTTGTGTGATGCTGCTGCTCAGCAGCCTTTGGAGGGGAGTGTGCACTGCACTGTTGCTATCTAGGCTGGGTTTTATGCCTGCAGATGCCCAGATCTTCTCTTCTTTATAAGGCAGGAATTTTAAGTGATTCACCACGGCAGGAACAGTAAATCAATAGCAGGGAAGGGGACGAACCCAAATCTCACAACTCCAGAACTGATATTTGCTGGGGAGTCTGCCACTCCCCTGTTACAGCCTGGCAATAGGGATTATATCCATTAAAAAGGTGGCTTGTAGCTAAATGAAACAGTTGCTCATTAAAAGGCTAAACTAGTTCCTATGTAAATCAAGGTAAAACCTCACATTGCTTTTACTGGGCTTTGCATCTAGTCCTTAACAAAAAGTGGATAATTTTTAAAATATCATTCTGGCACTCCCCTTACATTCACTAAACCTTCTAACTGCTGCATCCAGACAGCAAACCCATGATGTAGAAGAGCACTGCTAATCCCACTGTATAACACAAAAAAGTGACCAAAACTCGTAGTCCCACAGATATTTTTTTAGGCTCCTGAGACCTGTTTGGGATGAGCTCTGTGAAGGGTGTCACCTGGTGTCACACCGTGGGCTGGTGCACTGCTGCAAAGATAGTCAAGGGCCTCAGGCTCTGCTGAAATTGGGAGCACTTTAACACTGTGATTATCAGGCATTCCAGTGGAATTGCTCTAGTCCTATCCTATGGCATCTGCACTGAGCAGGGTCTGAAGTGGATAATAGGACTTAGAGCAGAAGTGTAGCTTTCAGTGCAGCTTTCAGTGCTTGCTCAAAAAAGGCACACGTTTCTGACACTTTTAGCTGAATTCTGAACCTTCTTAGTGAGGAGTCACCACAGCCAGCCCTGTGCTTGCTCCCTGTCCAGATGCTGTGGGGTCCTATTCCGTCTCTTGCTGGACAGAGAGGCTGACTAAGAAGCCAGTACACCACCACCACTACCAGCTCCTCCTCAGCAGCAGGAAGGAGGGGGAGAGGTCTCTGTCTCTAACCCTATTGTTTCCAGTGTCACCAGCTGGCCCTCAATTTGTCATCGTGCCAACAGGAAACAAGGTGCAAAACGAGATCTGACTCCTACACACAGGATGTTAGTGAGCTGGCGGGATATTGGAGACCCCATTAGAGTGCATTTGGGGCCACCACCTTCTGCGGAGCCTGGACTGGGCCTGTCCCTCCAGGGAAAGGCTCTGCGGCATAGAGAAGCACAGCCACAGAGCAAGCAGAGATGGGAAGCAGAGAAGAGGGATGTGAACAACCTCGAGCTGTTAACTCATGTGGCTGATCTCACCATCAGAGCTAACCCATTCATTGATGTTCCATTTCAGAAAATGACCCGGGCTTGATGGGAATTATGAACCATACAGCGGATGCTGGATGGAGTTAAAAAACAGCAGAAGCCCATTTGAAGACAAGTTGAGCTGCAGTGTCATGTTACCCAGACTGAATTATTTCCTGTACGTTAGAAATGTTGCTTCTGGCTACCCATGCCACAAATGTATGAGCAAGCAAATGCCTTCCTTAACATCTCATCTTTGACTTCCCCTCACTGCAAAGTTAAAGCTCGACTCCCCCAGTGCTTCAGGAGATGCAGTCACTTCCCCTCACATCCTAGCAAAGAACCCCTCCAACCCCTGGCATTCTCTAGTGCTCCAAATGTATTTCTCTTTTCTAAGCATTTTGCCAATCACAAGATGAACTGCATTGTTTCTAAAATGTTTACTAATAAGCTAATTATGCATACTTTTCAAAGCATTTACTAATTAGCTGTCCATGATTGCTGCCTTGTCTACTCTTAACCTTCACTGATGGAAGGATGGCTTCTCACAATATTATGCTCTTGTTTGAAGGAGATGGCAAGAGAGGCAGGCTGAATGCTGCAGCCCCCAGCTGCCTGGCTGGCTGTGGGTACTGGGTCTGGATGCAGCTCTCCCTGCCACCTCAGCTCAAAGGAATTTGAGCCAGTGTTTCTGTGGCTCTCTAGGAAGAATGCAGAGCTGTTTTGTTCCAGTGCCCAGCTTTCTGGATGCTCAGGAGATGGCCATGCTGCCATGAGAGGCCTTCACTGGCTGTCCTAGCCACATTTCACCCTTTGTACTGTGGCATGGGAACACCAGCATGTTGCTGCCAGTGTCCCCTGGCCAGCAGTGCTCTGCGAGATGGGCGCAGGCGTGTCTCCTCCTGCCATGCCTGCCCTGTATCCAGCACGCATCAGGATGCTGTACTTGGTTTAACTCTCTTGGCACCATTATAGCACCTACGAGGTCACAGTGACAACTGCATAAATTTCCTCATGAGAGTGGCCCCAGTTCCTGTTTCTGGAAACCTTCTGGGCTTGACAGCGGGACCCAAAGCCAGGAGGAAGAGCCTGACTGCAGCTCCATTTCCAGTTTGCCATCTCCAGCCTATTTTGGGAGACCCTGGCCCCTGACTCCAGAAACCTTCGTCAGCATTTGGCATGTGCCACCAGAGGGGGCTGCAAGCCACGGCAGCGGTCCCCCAAGTCCTTCCCAGGCAGGGATCCCACCGACTGCAACCCAGTTGCAAGCATGTGTTGGAAAGGGCTGCAGAAAAACCCACTGGGCATGGTCTGACTACCAGTCGGGCTTTTTTAAAACACTGTTCCTCTGGAGCAGATGTTATGACTCAGCTGGAAGGTCTTCTGCTTGCAGAGGAAGCACGAGTGCGTCTACCGCAGCCTGGATGGAGAGTGCCTCTGCTGCGTGTGCACCGCCCAGCCTTATCCTCTGCTGGGGTCAGCTGAGTGTGGCTGGCGGTGGCAGTCAATGGCCAAACTCAGGAAGGAGCTTTTAGTGGTCCAAAGAGAAAACCAGCAGCGGGAGGGTGGCACAAATGGAAAAGGTGGTTGGTCATAAATGCAATGACTCACTCATAGCTGAGGTTTCAGACTTGGATTTTCCAAGCAAGCAGAGCAGACAGAACAGCAAAATGGCAATTAAGAAGGAGTGGACAGCTCAGCTACACGACTGCATTAGCTGGGGCATAGCTGTCCCTGTTGCACACCTATTGCAAATGGCTCGGGTCACTCCAGGGATCCCAAATAATGGCATGCACAAGACTGCCCAGCAACCACCATACCACACGGAAGTGGAAACATTTCACCACAGCAGCAGCCTGCTCTTTTCCACTGGATGCCACTTCCCTGTTCAATGGACAGATACCAATGATGTGGGGTGCAGTACCTGAGCTACAGCTGCACTTGCAGCACAGAGGGGAAGAAACAGCCAGGCACTAGGATGATAATTTCCAAATAGTTTGGCAGATCTTTTACCAGAGCATCAAACTTCCCTTTCGGCTCTGTCATTACTGCTGTGGCCCCACAGCTGCAGGACAGCAGGACAATGGCCTGGGGCCCATACTCCCTGTCACAGCATGCCCACCCTCCCTGCCACAGGGAGCCCGGCTGGTGCACAACAGCCACAACAGCAGGAGGAGGCCAATTTTCTTAACCTAGCATGCTCCCAAAGCAAGACACTTCCTCGGAGCACAGATACAGCACTGAGAGAGAGAGATCTTCTGGGGCTTCAATTACACCAAATTACTCCTTTCATGATGGTGGTAATAGAGTGCAGTTACTTCTTAATGCAGCTGGACACAGCTGAAAAATAAAAGCCCAGATGTGCCTCCAGAAAACAATAGCAACAAGCAGTACAGAGCAGCTACCTCTGGCTGCCACCTTGGGCATCCATCCCTGGCTGATGCTTCCATCCTCCAAGGCTGCCAAAGCTGTTCTCTGCAGCCAGCTCTTGCTCTGGCATCTAGGCAGCACCAGGTTCGTAGGCCCCTTCCAGACAGCTGCTGGCCAAGGGGAAATCACTGACCTTTCCTCAGAGGTCCCCAGGGTGCCAGGCACTGTACAAAACACAGGAGGAAATGCCTCCTGTCCCAAAGGGAAATCTAAAGCAGATACAAGGAAGGCCAGAAGGGACACAGTAAAACTAAAAAGACTTTTGGAGATATTTTTGTAGGCTTTCGAATGGGTTTTAGGAATGTAAATGTTATGCTTTATGAGGGAGAAACTTTAGCCTAATAAGGTAAAATGAAATGTTGAAAGAAGAAGCACCAGAGGAAGGGGTTATGGTGTTTACCTCTGGCAGCTGGAAGCACAGACTGGCCCCACTATTTCTCCAATAGCTGCCAGGTAGCAACACCAGAGCAGGGGACCTTGTCTGCCCAGAGATCGAGTGCTCCAATGGAGCCCCTCTGCCTGTCACCATGATGTGAATGTGCTCTATATTAACAATGAGATGTAAAAAGGAGGGCTCTGCCCTGAGACTGTGTCTTTGATGCTGAACTCCTGTTCCTGTTAAGGTTCACACCTGCAGCTGCAATGAGGTCTTTGTTTCTTCATAAAAAACCCTCTGACACTCAGATGAGATTTATCACTAAATGGTCACCTATTACTAATATATTATAATGTAATGTAAGTATTAATGCTCAAGCATTACACAGTGTCCATATTTGCCTCCTTCTGGTCGGTCACTTAAAATAATCTCACTCCTATCCATTTCTTTTGGTTCATGTTTATAATGCACTGTTTTCATTGTTCTGTTATGCTTCCTATCAAGCACTGTCCATGAAGCTCTTTCAAACCCACTCCAATTCAGTGCTGGTTCGAGGGAGCAGGCACCCTAAGTCAGCTTGGCTCTCAGCTCACAGCTGTGGCCAGCAGAAGATCAAGTGCACAGTGGATAAATAATGTTTCACTTTAATAGAGGCTCCCTTGTGCACGTACGCACAGAACGGGAAATAGTGAGACCATATAGCAGCCACTCAGAAGATTGCCACAGTAAAGCAGAAAGCAGCAAAGGGATAACCAATACCCCCAGTGCTCAGGCAGTCCTACTGCACACACCACCTGCAGCTTGGGACCAGACAGTGCTCTCTCACAGGCAGCAAAACATGGCAAAAGTTGCACAAGATGCTCAGAGCTAAAACTGACATCTTCCTACAGGTGAAAAGGAAAAAGGCTTTTCCTTCCATCAGGAAAAGCCTGATGCCCATGGGGATTTCCAGCTCTCTGACCAACCTGTTTTTGCTTGCCTGAGACCTTGAAGAGGCAGAAGCTGGAGCCCCTACTGCACACAACGCTGTCCTGGCCAACACATATGGCATGCTCTTTAAACTGCAAATATGGGCCTATATATACAGCCTTTATTACTGTGAATTTGGGGCAACTGCATTAGCTATGAGGAGGCTGTGCAGCTCAGCCTATGCAAGCAACAATAAAATCTGATAGCAACTATCATTCTCACATCACTGCAAGGCCTTGTTGTGTTCATCTATGCCCACATTGAGCCTTTCTCTACCTTCTCCCTTCTTCATACGCAGGCCTGATCCTGCAAAGCACTTAACACCTTGCACACACAGTGACTTCAGGGAGAGTTCATGGTGTTCAAAGCCTTATTAGCCCAGGCTTTATCTGTAGGGGGTGACAAGATCCCCAATGACATCAATCAGCACACCTTCATTAGAGTTAGAGGAGCTATGCTGATTTATGATAGCTGAGGATCCAGCTCTACACTTCATAACCTTTACTACATCATCAAACCCATGCAGAATTCTTTGTTCTCCACAGGACTGATTCTGCAGCCTCATAAATGCTTCCCCTGTTCCTTTGTCCGTTTTTACAAACAGAATTTCCCTCTCCATATGCAACCCCCTTTTAATCAACAGGACCAGTGTATCTAGCAGGACTGCTATGTCAAGCCTGTTTTAGGAGACCCCAAGCTCCTTCACACTCAGGCATCCCTGTTGCTGGCTGTGGATTCCAGATAAAACCCACAGGTTTATATGTCTGCTGAGACCATGTTATTAACTCAGCCTTTTATGGTGCCCTTTGATGCCATTAATTATTCTTTACTGGTTGTTAATTGTTTTTCCCAGACATCTAGTTTCTGGGTCCTTTCTTAGAAGAAAAAGGAAAAAAAAAGCAAACAAGACCACCCCCCCAGTTTACCCAACATAGCAGAAAAAGCACTATGGGAAGTCAGATCCAGCCCAGACAGCTCAGACCACCATATCTCCAGCCTCACATGGCCTGAATCTGTGTCTCCAGCCAGAGGGCTCTCTGCCATACCTCTGCCTAGTTACACACCAGGAAATTGCTCTGCTCTCCCAGCATGGTTTAAAAGAACAGTGAGGCCACCTTGACACAGAAAAACAAGCGGCCTTTTAACCAAAGTCAAGCTCGGGTTGACAGCTAGTTGGGTCTTGCTTTCAGATGGTATCAGGCCAAGTTAAGAACTACCAGTTCATTGCAGAGTAGGCTCATCCCATGTGTCCAAAGCAGCATCTTACAACCTCACAGGCAACTCTTGCTCCTGAAAGGCAGGAGATGCAGCACTGTGGGGGCTCAGGGTGATGCTTGATTTCAAGTGCAAGGAAGCATGAGATCCATACCACTAGGCAAAAGCAGGAAGAGGAGGTAACTATGTACTAGAGAGGAAGAGGAAGGCTCTTACTTGCAGTCATGTTTTTCGATTTCGAAGTGAGGGTTGAAGTTGAGGATAATCTTCTGGTTGGATTCAGGGGCGTAGATGACCCATTCACAGTTCTGGTGGGAGGGGTAGTCATTGGGGTATCCTGGGGAGGTGATGTACCCGGCATCCTTGGAGTTCAGGCGCCCCCCGCATGGCTGAGCTGCAGAGACACAGAAGGGAACAAGACATTGAAACGGGTTCTGGGCATCAGGTGTGCACAGCAGGTCTCCTTGGGTCACTGATAGGGGTGGTCTGATAAAGACCATTCTCCAGGCCATTGACATCTTTGGTACTCTAATATTTGATATTAATCTCTGGGCAAGGAGAATTATTCTGCAGAACAAACATACTCCTTTCCCCTCCACCTCCTGCCACACTTAAATACCACATTTCACACAGACCAGAAAAGAGAAATGAATGCTCTTGCCAAGGCAATTACAGAGCCATAAAGTAAGAGACAGATTGATATCAGATCATCTGGAGCTGCCTCATTTTATCCCTTCTTTTGCCTCCTTTGCAAGCTGCTCTTTGTCAGTCTCCCACAGCTGCCTCAGGAGACGCCAGAATTTGGACACTACAAATTCAATGCAGCTGCAGGAGGGCAGAAAGCTGTGCTGTTTCCAGGGAAGGAAACTGAGGCACGTCAGGGATGATGATGAGCCCGGGCCCACCCGCACCGCATGGCAGAGCTAAGGACAGCACCCATCCTTCCTGGCCCCAGCCTGCAGCCCCATAAAAACTCCTCTCCGCTTACTGTGGTCTCCCTCCCCAACCCGCATGCCCCAACAAACCCATCTCAGCAGACTTGCAAGCTAACCCATTCCACTGGAGCTGCAGACACAGATAATCAGCAGTGGTGGTTTTGTGGGACTAGCCCACAAATGGTTGGCAATGGCTGCGTGGTAAGCAGAGGAAGCTCTCTCAGCTTTGGGCTAGAACAGGCCCTAGAGGGTGATTTCATAATCAAAAAAACATTTAATCTCATGAATGCTGCAAATCAAATTTATTATTGCATTACTTGCTGGGAGGAAAATCTACATCACAGGGTCACTTGATAATGCACTACAAATCCCAAAGTCCCTGTCTCCATGGGGCCCCCATCATGTGTCCTGCTTCCCCTACTCCCCTGCTACCCCCTTGTACCAGCATTCAGACCTACAGGCTGCAACAGCTGCCCCCAGAAGAGAGCATTGCCACTTCACACCCAGCAAAACACACAAAACCCACCAAAATGGGCAAAACCCAACAAAACCCTAAGTCCCTCCTGGCAGGCATACAGCATGACCCTGGTCCCACATTGTGGAAAGTCCTTCCCCTCCCTGACAATAAGCAGTGGGGTACAATGTGGGATGCAAACCCTCATGGGTTGTCCCCCCTGTCAGATTATCCCCACAGCCCTGGAGGACCCTGGACATGCAGGAGGGTGCAAAAGGGTTTTCCCAAGGCTCACGCATGCACGCCCTGAGATGGGGCCTGCAGCACAGCCCACACCCCCAAGGGAGCCAAGGCACAGAGAAGCATCATCCTTGATATAGGAGAGTAACCACACATCCCAGCAGCTCTGTGAGCCAAGGGTTTCCACAGTGCTCCCCACTGCCTTGGTCCTGAGGGATGCTCCTCTCCCTCCACAGCAGCACTCACTGCAAAGCCCCAGGGCCACCCAGGAGAAGCAAAGCAGTGCAGATTGTGTGGCCTCAGCCCCATGCTGTCGTCTGGCTCTGTTCCTCTGCCATAGGGTCTGCCAGGTCCCAGGGGCGTCCCCTGCCAGGCTGTCACAAGTCCCCCTGCTCTTGGTAGGGACATCCCAGCCTGTGTTCAAACTATCCTCTTGCCAGAGCCAAGGCGAGCAGCAGGAGTCAGGCAGGACCTCTCAGCAGTAATGCTTCCTGCAAAAGAAGCACTTTGAATAAACAACCTGCTGCCTGCATGCTGCCTGCAGAAAATGCACGTGTCCTGTACAAAAACAAGGGCAACAGGAGGGCCCTTCATGGGGCAGAGAGGCTTCCTTTGCCATGAAAAAACACTCTGTTTCCCCCATGTTTTTCATGCCCTCTAACACATTCATTCTTCAAAATAACTTTCTTCGCACACACCCAAAGGCAGATCTGCAGCCTTCCCTTTTTCTTAAAATAATCCTGTAAGTATCCTGAAAAATACGAGGGGAAAAAACGCAGCCCTGCCATGAAGAGCTGAGAACACCAAAAAACATCTGGTTTTGTTCCACAGGAGAGATTGCTCAACACACAAACATTTACAAACCTACATTCTTGCACAAATATCTTCTCTCAGGAAGGCATATTTGCCCACACATGTGTTTATGTGGGTTTGGAGGGAGGGAGAGAAAGACATTCACGTGGAAAGAAGAAATTCACGGACTTGTTGACATCAATGTACAAATAGACGTGTAATTCACACTTCACTCATGTACGCACTTTCACACCTTCTCATAAAAATTCACACCTCGTTTGCACACATGTCCACCCCCTCCAGCAAAGAAAAATATTCAAGCTGCAGATTATTTTTCTTGGAAAGGGCAAAGTCTAGAAACAATGAAAATACAGTCAATCCTTCCACACCTCGTCATCCCCTCCCTGTCTCTCCAGCTTTCACACACATGCTACCCGCTAGGCTGATACCACCAACATCACCCACCACTCAGAAGTTGCTAGCCCCTTACTCACGCTGGATACCGTGAACACCCTGTGAGCCCTTGCAGCTCAACCAGTTGGAGGGGAACTGTCATGTGAACAGAGGTGTCAGTCTCCAGCTTGCTCCAGCTCTTCCCCAACAAATGAACTCAGGAGCAGAAACACAGTTCTACCCTGACCTTGAAACTTCTCCCTTGCCCTGCAAGGCCATCACAGTTCAGTGGGACTGAGCTAAGGAAAACCCGAGGCCTGATCCTAATTACAGGTCAGCTTGGTGCCCAAATTAAACTGTTGGTGCCAGTGAGGACAGTCTGAGTGAGAGGGGCTGGAGCCCAGCTCTCTGCAACTGAGGTCTCTCCAGCAAAACAGAACAAGCAGGTGAACCCCCGAGTAAACAAGAGCACCGGCCACATCCCTCAGGTGTTCAGATACCACCAGGAAAATGTCACTATCTTCCTGGAGCAGTGAAAGTCTCCCACCTGAAGGAAAGCTTATCTGTGCCACTCAGAGGAACATATTGTGTCCTCTCATTCATTCCTCCCCAAGAAGGCCCAGAGAAATGAAGGGGGCTACTTCAGTACAGCACTGCCTTGCCCACATGGTGGGCAACAGCATACCAGGGAATTCAAGGCTTCTTAGAGTTATCTGAAGAGGCAAAATGACTTTAATATCTCTGTAATTGTTCTGTTGGGCTTTTCCTCTTTTGACTCACAGAGGTGAGTCTAGCAGGTGAACACGTGCAACAGCAACACCTATCTAGCAGGTGAACATGCGCAACAACAACAAAAAAAATCTATCACCATGCCCACTGATGGGCAAAGGGTTTGACTCAGCAGTCATGCCAATCACTGTCTTTCTGTATAAAATATGGCCTGTTTTGTATACAGTAGAGGCTCAAGCTTCTATGTAAATGTATCCTTACAGACTGATGCACTGCATCCATGCAAAAGAAAAATAAAAGGTTAGTGGCATGGCTACTGCTCAGGCTGTATGCATTGGAAGCAAGAGGTGTTCCATAGCTAATGGGCTTTGGCAGCTTTTGCCAGCCCTGAATTCACTTAATAAAATTAAAATTAAATTCCAACGTACAAGCCAAGTCTGCCAGGTGCGTGGGACATCCCGTTGCTCAGTAAGCAAAATGAAGGTGTTGAAAGCAAACTGCTGGGGCCTCTGCCAGTCCACATGGTAGAGGGGCCAGAGGAGTGCTGTGCCAACAACAAGGCCACAGGAGAGCAGCAGGACTCCTCAAAGGAGGCTATGGAGGTCACTACTCCCTGGCAGTGTTGGAGTAGACTATGGTCAGGTTGGGAAATCTGCAGATACCCCCTGCTTTCCATTAAGGTTTACCATAACATACATTATCCCTGCAACCCCCTCCATGCAGGGCCACCCCAACAGAGAGAGAGTGAACTACACCAGAGGATGACAACCAAGCAGCAGGGATGGGAAAAGAAGACCTGGAGAAGCTCGCGAGGGGTGAAATGCTGCAAATGCTGCATTGTACAGTGCATAGCTCCAATGTTTCCCATGGAGATGGGTATTGGCAGCTGAGCTCCTCACCCTTTACAAGGGGCAGACACCTCTTTCTCTGCCCTGACCTGTGGAGACACCCAGGCTGGTGAAGTCTCCTCCTGCCTCCCCCAGGCCACAACAAGCAATCATCACTCAGAGGACCCAAAAATAACAGCCAGGCCCCAGGAACCTTCACCCATACTTGGGGTTTTCCAGCTCTGCAGCTCATCAGGCACATGCAGAAACCTTAGGCCAGGAGCAGGGCATTCTCCTACTTGAATTTCCTGCCAATTAAACCCCTCTGGATTTCCCTCACCCCAGGAGATCAGGGCTCACTGTTATTGTTGGACCTTCCACACAGAAACTAAAGCCAACTCTGCCTGTAACAAAAATAATCATCACCAGAGAGGCCCGTTTCACAACAAACATACATACTACAGCCTCTCAGAGCTTGTAGTGTCCAGCACAAAACTACCACGTGTTTTGATCTGCTGACCTCAGTTTACTTTTGGGATATCATTCAGGGCTGCACACAAATTTTAAGGTGTTTTGGATGTGCTAGAAGAAGCAGCAGCATCACTGTCTGTGCTGCTTGAAAAGAGCAGCCTGTGAGGACAGCAAAGGAACAGGGGAGAGAGATGTGGGAGCTCCATAGTGGGACCATGCACCGCCTAGCCTTGTCACTTCTCTTTCTGGCATGAGGCCCTCCAGCCTAACTTCACACTCACATTCAACCACTGCAGAAGATTTCCATGTCCCAGGATTCAGCACTGGGCTGGAGATTTGCCCTGCCAACCCTCTGACAGCACAGCAAAATACAGGTGCTGGCATACATGACCCACTTCTCTCAGAGCTGCTGAACTTGGCTTGAGCCCTTGTGCAAGAAACCCATGTTTCAGTTCTGTTAGTCACACAGCTCTTCAAAGATCAGAATTTTTCAAGGTGCATGCATGTCCAAGCCCTTTGCCAAACCCTGGTATGGAGGAGACAAACAGATCTCTTCTGCCAAGGATTCATTACCATTAACGCTCATCCTGCCTCATCCCCCGAGCTCTGACCCTGGCTGGGCACAGCTAACGTGGCAGGGGCTCTCACCCCAAACCACACTGCACAACTTTCGCAGGAGGCAGGAACACAAATATGAACTCTTGGACTTAAATCATACAGTTTAGCCATTGGCCAAGGAGAGAGACATAGTGCAGAGGAAGCTAATAAGATTAGGTATTTTATCCCCAGTAGCATAGATCATTTTAGCAGAAGCGCGTTTGCTTTGGATTGCGAGATAAAGCTTCAAAGGCTTCCTGAACAAATTAATGGACAAACACGCAAACAACACAAGGCTCTTACATGCACATTTCATTCCACAGCACTACCCACATCCACAGCTTGAGATTTCACACAACCAGGGAAAGTCCCCAGAACATTTCATTGAGGACTTTTACCAGTTTAACTAAAATTTCACTTTAAACTAGAGACACAGTGAAGTAGAATTTAAAGACTGCTTTTGTGATTTGAACTAGGATTTTGTTCAATTCAAAGTGTCTCAAGCCTGTCATGAGACAAGCTCATAAAACACTGTCTGGGCTTAAGCAAGAAAGGAACGCGCCAATCCATCAGTTGAGGAATGCAGCCATTTGACTGCTTCCTAAGGCAACTGGGAAGGGATGCAATACATTCATTTTATAGCACTGGACAGCAGTGAAAGGGGAACACCAGAAAGCTCAGCAAATGGAACATTTTAGCTGTGAGCCTTTGCAAAAACAGACCATTTCAAATTATTTTTAAATAAGAAGGGAATGTTGGAGGGAGGAAGACAGAGAAGGAGATTTGGAGAATTCTGATACCTGCACTTTTTTTCCCCCATGTTAATCCACAAAAGAATTAAGTAGAAACTTGAAATGGAGACCTACTCAAGCTTCACCATGGAAAATGAGAGGGCCAAATCCTGCATGCAAATCCAGGTAATTTGCTTTGAAATCACTGGAGTTCAGCTGATTTCTACCCCTGGGGTTCTGGATAGCCGCCTTCCAGGGGCTGACATTGCTTTGTACCACTTGAACCAGTGACTACCTTGACTTTTAAATGTCCATCCTGTCCAATCCCTCTCTTATATCCTTGATGAGATTTTATATCCTGTTTATCCACCTTCGCTAACTTTATTATTTGTCATCTTATATCAGAGGCAAATGCGATTCCAATAGGGTAACCAACTTAATAGCGTTAGTCTTTCTGTAGATACTTGTACACACAATTCTCCCAGCTTGCCTGTGAAAGTAATCTGTGAGTCTGGAATTACAACTCCTGGCTGCTCCAGTAATCATCCTGGAGAGCATGTGAGTGTGTGTGTACACATGTGGGAGGGGCAGATAACTGCATTTTGAACTTGGAGACATCATGCCTGCCTCTCCGTTAGGCTCCCAAAGGCTTGAAGTCTCATGGAAACACACTGCCATCTCCCAGGACGAGGTGGCAGCTTTAGGAGACTGTCAAGGTGCAGGTCAGGCAGTTTCTGAGTAAAAGTCCCCAGTACTGCAAGCAGGGAAACAGATCTGGGGAAGCTTGAAGCTTCCTGCATGGCAGCCTGCCACTCTACCTATAGGCTATGTGAGGAAAAAATACGGTGGTGAAAATTTGCTGAGCCACCCCCATTAATGCTGTCAATAACAGGCTGGTTCAAGGGCCATGGAGACAAGAGGCATTTCTAGTTGTACACATGGAAAAAAGATTCCCCTAGGATTCCTCTCTAAAGAACTTCAGGCTTGATGAAAGGTGTTCAATGCCTCTGAAATACTAGTTAGTATTATTATTACAAAAATTCCAAGAAGAAAAAAGCTTATCTCATCTCTCTTCTCCCCCCACACCCTCCCTGCTTCCTCACACCTTTTGAGCTCATCTGTCAGGGTCCATTCTGAAACTGAATCTTGGTTTTCCCCATCAGGCAGCGGCAGTTTACCCCTTCTTCTTCCCGCAGCAGCCGGCAGAGCCTCTCAATCTCACAACACTCCTGGCTTGGCCCTCCCTCCCAGGGGCCCTGTTGGAGCCTCAGAGCACAGTGCAATGCCTTGGCTGCAGACAGCCCCACGAATGGGATGGGAGGGAAGCAGCACCTCCTGAGCCACTCAGAGAGAGCCCCACCGCAGGCTCAGAGAGAGGCCCACTGCCCACCCCCTATGCACGCTGCTGAGCAGTAGTGGCTTCAGCCTTTGACAGCGTGCTCAAATCCAGCGGCTGCTGAGCCTCACCACTAGCACCAAAGTTATTGCACATTCTGGTGAGTATCTTAAACACATTGTTACCTGCTGAGCAGCCAAACAGAAAGAGAGGAAAGCAGCAGTGCGCTTGGGGTGTGCATAAGGGAGAAAGTTGTCAAGGGGCTCTGCGTGTGTGAGGGACAGCGCTGGGAAGGGATGGATGCAGAAGTGTGTGCATGTGTGTGGCAGGCAGCAAAGCAGTCCCCCCTGACTGGAGGGGCTTTGTGAGTAAGACGAAAGGTAGAGACCTATGTGCCTGTGAAAAGAAAGGAGGAAATAGGGAGATTATAAGTGTGTGTGTCTACATGCACAAGGGGCTGGGGTTTTCCTCCCTCCTCTTTCCACATGCATCCCTTTAAAAAAAAGGGTTCAAAGCAGCCTTTCAATAAAACATAAGCAGAGTAAAAGGACAGCATCCTTTTGCCTTCACCATCTTCCTAGAAGGGACACAGAAAGGGGCAAGCATTCAAGCCCTACACAGGCAGCGCTGCACAGCTAGGGGTGACCCGGCAGAACAGCTGGGCAGATGTCTTGCCTTTGTCTCAAATGCCAGGGGAGAAATGAGGGCAGGTTTCAAAGACCTAGAGCCCAGAACTTCATCTCTGGAGCCCATTTTCTTTGACTCATCAAGTATGAAGAGGGGGGAAGAGGCAGTCAGACAAGAGTCCCTACAGCTATCCACCCCTGCAAGTAATACTTCAGGCTATTCTGCATGCCAACTTGTTGCTTGTACCTCTTTTCCCAGCCTGCTTGGGAGGACGTCACCCCACCAAGGCTGTAGCTGGAGCCCCAGACTCCCAGCATCACTCTAGCTGTCCTCCCTGATTCACGGGCACCGCTTGCACATGGGGGTTACAGATCCAAGTTGGGATTTCGAGTGTTTGGCCCCGTGCCTGCTGACCTCGTGCTGACAAACTTCTCCTCCGTGTCTGTGTTTGTCTTTTCACTGCACAGGCATCAAGCCTGGCTCAGGATCTGGCCTTCTGAGATTGCGCTTTGGCTCAGGCAGGGAGCAGGCTGACCCTTTGATTCTAAGTGTGATTAAACCCATGCTACTGTAGCGCTAAGCCGTGTGCAACACTGTTAGCAACAGCCCTGATTTATGTTGTTGCTAGTATTGCGGTTTCCACCAGGGTGTAGACAGGGATTTCGAAAATAGCCCAGCTACCTCTTTGTCTGTGTGTGTGTATTATAATTAGAAATGTGTCAAAGGTCTGTATTATAGAGTGAGGATGGAGCTGGAAACGTTCACACCCCACTCCTGCCCCCACCCCCAGCTGGTGTTCTGACACCATCAGCCCCAGCTTGGGTGTGTGCAGGCACATCAGCTCTCCACACTTCCCGGATTAGACAACTGTATTCCCAAGACCCCATGGCGGCACGGTGGTGGTGACTTCACCACACAATGGAGAACAAGTTTAGCAGCTTCCAGTTTGCTCTCAGGCTGCTGCAATCTGCCCCCACCACCGTGGCTAAATGACAACTTTTTTTCTATTTCGATTTCAGACAGGATCACGGGTCTCAGATGTAGACAATTTATTTTCCTAGCACAGCTGGTCTGTCAGAGGTCATATAATTTGGCAGCAATCCCAGTGCTTAAAAATTAATTTTTCCTTATTAATACAACTGGGGGTCCCACAGGATAGGATCCCAGCCTTATCTGAACCTGACAGCTTCCTAAACCCCATGAAGGATGCTTTCTCCTCTCAGGCTATCTGCAGTACAAGGCCACCATGTCCTGGTGCCTGGCAGCACTGGAGGTTTCTGCTGGGAAACCAATCCACCCGCCTGCCCAGACTGACTGCTGGGACAGGAAGCGCTGCCTTCTCCAGCCCTTCTCCAGCAAAGCAGGGTGCTTTCTCTTTTTAACCTTCTAAAGCCATGCACAAGATACCAAACACAGAGTAGATACTGGGAAAGAGGATGGGGGGGGCAGAAGGAGCAAGGCAGGGAAATGGGAAGCGCCTCCCTGGAGCCCTCTGGGACCAATACGCATGCCTGTCACTCCAGACACCACACACCATGATTTTCTGTAGCAGTAAAACTAGGAAAACAAAATGCAGCATCCTAACCTGGGTCAGAGCTCCCCACCGAGCTCGTATCAGTGGTTTTCAGTGATGGTCTGACAACTACATGATTCCTAGTCTAAAAAAGCTTTTGTTTCCAGTAAGAGCTGAGTTAACAGCACACGGGCATAAGGCACTACACTCAGTGCTTGCGTGGGTGTGTGTGTGCATGTTTGTATGTACGGCCGTGCGCTTGCTTGGTAGCAATTTGTTTTGGTCCCCCTCCCCACCTTGCTACATCGCCTAAGTCACTACTAAAAATAATAGCTTTTAAATAAACTATTCGGAAGGCTTCAGAGTGAGCTTTGCTCAGAGCTGCATAAACATCATCTGAATGGCTCCGTACTTGGGTCACTCAAATCTGTTACTTTTACTTCATTGCTTTTTACAGGAAAATAAAAAACACACAGCCATCCAACCCTCAGATTTATCTTCACGGGTCTCCCACCCACTCTCCTCCATGGTTATCTCAGGGTTTGCTTGGCTACATACAAATTGGCAGCTGCACTGTTTATCTCTTACTGTAGAAATATTGCATGAGGTTTTTTTCCATGTAGATTATCATATTATTGTCTATTAAAAACGTCTCCCCTCTCTACTAACCTCCCTTAGGGAACCTAAAGGGGGACTTTCATAATGGGGGAAGGCTTTCAGATACACCAGACTGAAACATAAATCCATCTACCTCTGGCATGTTTTCCTTACTAGGCTGGCTAATTTACTGGAGCTGAGTGTAGCCTGATCGAGGTATGTGTCCCATTACCCCGTACCTTTGCTCGCTGTGCTGGCAATAAAGTCATTTGACCGGGTTTGCAGCCACACATCATCTCGGCAAACCACCGCTGGTGCCAGCCACAGAGAGACAACTTCCTTGCTGGCTCCAACACCATGTGATGCTCTGCTTAGCCGGGAAAATCCCGCATTCAAATAAACACTGCTTACAGCGACTGAATGGCCTGAGAGACATGGTTTGCTCACAAACCTCTTCCTAGTTAACAGTCCTGGTGCCGAACTCACTTCAGGATAGAAGGAGGTGCACGCATGGACACAGGCACACACGCGGGCTCAGCAGCACAGGGATCACAACCAGGCTAGCCACTGCACCCTCAGGAGCCAGCCTCAGGTTACAGCCCGATCTGCCACAGCACAAAACCCACACCAGGAGATCAGACACTGCTTCTGCAACAGGGATTATCTGAAAAGACTGTTGCACTCAGCAAGGGCCTCCCAGGACACTGCCCTTTCCCTCCATCCCATCAAGTGCCTATTCGTCTTCCTATTTGAACAAAATATGGGATTTTTTTTTTTCTTTCCTTTATAACCGTAAGGAAGGAGGTGATGCCAACCAGCATCCGAATGTTTATCGGGAATGTCTGTGCTTCGCTCTGCAAAAGAGAGAGATTTTCTCAGGCAGTGGAGACTCTCTCACTTCCCCTTTTCAAGGGGAAACTGGGTGGCCACAAAGCTCCGGGGCAGGAGTTTTTTTTTTCTTTCCTTTATAACCGTAAGGAAGGAGGTGATGCCAACCAGCATCCGAATGTTTATCGGGAATGTCTGTGCTTCGCTCTGCAAAAGAGAGAGATTTTCTCAGGCAGTGGAGACTCTCTCACTTCCCCTTTTCAAGGGGAAACTGGGTGGCCACAAAGCTCCGGGGCAGGAGAAGGCAGAGAGGCAGGAGAAGGCAGAATGCACTCTGCCATCATCTAACACTGCTCGGGTCAGACCGCACCTCAGGGCCCTGAGCCATGTCCCGAGGCCCCGACTAACGGGAAGGCAAACCCACAGCTCAGCAGCTGCTGGCTTGGCACCACCGTCCTGCCAGGCAGCTCCTGAGCGCAGAAGGAGCCCCGAGAGAGCACTGGACGGCATATCCTTTTCCTCCAGAGACTATTCCAGATCGGGACCCTGTTGCCCCCATTAGCGATACTCAAAGCCGGTGGCCGGGGAGCACAGGGCCCAGCCTCAGCCTGCCCCATTCCTCTCCCCACGCCGAAGCAACGCAAAGACGGGTTTCATCCCAGCACCTCCTGACAGTCCAGCCTAGCTCTTCAGCGAGGAACAGAAAAACACACTCGCGTCCCAATACCTGCCATGAACACCTATTGTCCCGGGACAGCCCTGCGTTTGCAAACTAAGTGCAAAGTCCGCACGTACCGCGGGCAGCCTTTCCTGAGGGTGCCGCCGCTAAGCTTCGCCCGCTCCCAGCCTTGCATGGCCCCGGCTGCCTGCTCCCGCCAGATGATTTTAATTTCTCACCTAAAGTTTCCCGAGGTTGCAGCCGGCTCGGGGCCGCGGGCATTCGGATGCGGGTGTCCGGCATGTGGCTGGTCCCTACCGCTTCCCCTCCCTTCCCCGCAGCTCCCCAAAAAAGCAGCACGCAACTTTCCCACGCGGCTCCGTCCCCTCGCCCCTTCACGCCGGGCGTTGGGAGCCGCGTGGCTGCAGCCGCTGCGCTCCTTGCCGGGAGTGCGCCATCCCCGCCCCGCCGCACGCATGAGCCCCTCCAAAACCCATGCTGCGAAAGCTGCGTGGCGCGGCCGATCGCTCATGTATTCCCTAAATTTATTCCCATGCAAAGCATCTATGCGGGAGACCGGGACCGCGCCCGGGAACCCGAAAGTTGGGCGGACGGGGACATCCCTCGTCCCTGAGGGCGCCTTACCTGTCTCCGCCGTGCCTCCGGAGCCGGGCAAGCATAGCCCTAGAAATCCCCAGGCGAGAAGAAACGTATCCATCCTCCGGAACAAATTATAAAAAAACCCTAAACCCACAACACAAGACCCGAGGCTGCGGGGCTGGGCTTCGCCTCTCTACCCCGGGCGCGCCGCGCCCCGCGTGGGCGCCCCACTCGCGACCAGCTCCGGCGGGGCTCNCGGGGCGCGGAGTGGTCCCGCGGAGCCGGGCGCGTCCCAGCCGCGCTGCTGTGCCGCGGGTGCCGGCCGCTCCCGCCCCGGGCGCTGACGGCCCCGCAGCGCAGACAGGAACCAAACCCGATGGAAATAACGGCAAAAGCGTCGGCTGTGCGAAGGGAGACACCCAGAAATTGTCGGATGGGGGAGCATCAGGACAAGGATTGTCCCTGCTCGTGGGCTTCCGCCGCTGCCGGCCGAGACCCAGAAGCGCCGAGCCTCGGCCAGAGCCGCCTGCCAGAGCGGGGAGCGGCAGCGGGAACCACGCGCTGCCTCGCTCCTGGCACCCATGTTGCGGTGCAAAGGCTGCTACAAGGGACAAATGCAAACCCCTCCGGGACTGCACCACAGTTGGCTTCCACGCTCCAAAGCCGTTTTCTCCGAGATGCTCTTTAAAAACACAAACCGAGAGCAGCGTTCACATAGTCATTCTAGCAGTGCTCGGAAAGTTTGTTCGCCTTTGCGCTGTGAGGGTGGGGAGTCTCTGCCCGAGCTGGAACTGCTGGGGCCGTGCATTCACTTGTTGCTTATATTCACAGACCACAACAGGCTTAAAAGCTGGTATTTGGCAAACTGGAGCTAACTCACACCTCCATCCTTTTTGAGAGGTGAAATTTCAAAGCAAGTGAAGTGAGCCCTAAAACCCTGCACCAAAAAGCTATTTAAAAACAAATCCTTTATGTTGTTGTTAAGTCCCTAGGTTTTAGATTCCTACTTCCAAATAAACAGTAGACAAAATGATTAAAGCTATGTTATCTCAGTTTTTTTAAGTTGGTAATTAGTGAAGAGATACTGGCATGTGGCAGAAGTGAGATACATCATTGTGTGGGTGAGAGGGAAAGTAAGAACGTTTCACTGGTATTCATTTAGGGTGATGAGACTAATTATTTTGTACTCTGCTGTCTATCAGTTACGAGTAGCATTACCAGCTCACGTCAATGAAATCACGATGCCAACCTGTTTAAGCACATTCACACAACACAAACGCTTAGAGTTCCTCTGAGGCCAGTGGAAGTTCATTGACAGCAACAGATTTGGCCTGACAGATAGATCTGATATTTCAGCCGTTACCCTGAGGGCTGTAGCATCCCTCTTCCTTTTGTGTGTTTTGATACCTGATTTTGCATCTTCTGTAGCTCAAATGTGCTCCAAAACCCGCTGAAGTCAATGCAAAGCCAGTGGCAATAAGTCTACTGCCTTATTTATTGTATTTTGATGTGGAATTATGCAACTATTATTTACTACTCGCTTATAGTTAGACTACTATCAAGCTAGCGAAGTGTGATTTTTTGTGTGTATAAATAGCCCTTGCAAAACATAACACAGATATCAGAGTGTAATATAAACCCACAGCATGAATCATTCCTCTCTTAAGACATGCATGGAAAAGGAAGAGGTTACCAAGCCCTAATCAGAGACAGCCCCATCTCACGTACCATATGGCACAGGGGCAATTTTTCTTCCATTATGTTCTGTTTCCCCTGGTTAAGGTCAATAGAAGAGTGCAAACACAACCTTGAACTGATAACAGCTCTGATCTGTTACTGAATGAAGAGAAGATAACCCTAGGAAAGAAAATGGTGATGGGAAATGAAGTTACCTGCTGCTCCACAGAGGTTTCTCTCAGCTGCTTTTCAATTGCTCTCCACAAATCCAGCCCTGTGTTTAGTGTCGGATCTCACGTCTCCTCTCCCCAACATGCCACTGTCAGGAAAGGAAAGGCACAACTAAAGAACCAGGCAGTGCTACTGCAGTTTTTACCACTGCAGGTGTTCAGGACAGGATGATAATAGAGCTGGTGATATCTACTATTCCAGCTCAGGTAGAAGAATATCAAAACCACTTCTTTTGGGAGCATTTAAGTCTCCGACCCTCTCAGGGGTTTGAAGGCACTGAGCACAAGGTGATGCTATGTACCGTGAACTTACCTCTGCCTGTTTCCAGGGGCAGCTGCTGCTGCTGCTGCTGCTGTGGGCATTGTTCCGTGCTCCAAGGGAGGCTGGACCTCATCAGCTCTCCATGCTGGGAAGTCCTGCTTCTGCCAAAGGGCTCAGGGCTCTGCTCAGTCCTCCTGAGGGTATTTAAAACCCACAAGTAAGCACTCACCAAACCTATTGGGAACTGCATCATTTTTCCATGTTTGTATGTCAGAAACATCCAGAAAAACCTCACAGAAAATGAGACAATGTGTAATTTAATGGTACTGTAATATTTAATGTACCATCTGCATTAAATTTGGTTGAAGGAATTTTGCAGCCCCAAGCATTAGTCAGAGCTGTGATGCAGTGAAATTTCCCCCATCTCTCCTCCCCTCCAGCAGAAAGCCTCCTCAAACACTGCCTAGTTCCCTGCTGTTGACCCGAGGGCCTGTGTACCTAGGGTTTTCCCTGGCACTCTGCAGTTCTGCTCTTCTCATCCCTCTAATTGCAGCTCCTTTTAAACATTGATCATACAGCCTCATTTATTTTCAATCACAGCTTCCTCTTTCTAAATTAGTCCTTCTCTCCCCATGAACTGACCATCAGGAAGTGTCTGTAAAGCAGGAACTCCCCAAGTTTTTCCTCAGAGCCTTTCTCAATCCTGATTTAAAAGAAAATAAAATTAAAACCAAGGCATCATGTATTCCTGTAACCTTCTCTGGGCTCCAGAGTAGTTGGACAAACAGGGTGTCTCCCCCAGTTTTATGTCAAAACATACTATTTCCAATGCAGATCTTGAAAGCCTTCCAGAGAAAACAACACGGCAGGACTGAAACAGGGTTAGGAATGAGAGAGGGGAAAAATGATACTCGGCCTAGATAAAACCGTAAGTATTGTCAGTCAGCAGGAGAGCAGGGACTCAAACATTTTTGGCAGGGTATCCAAGGAGCGGGAGCGCAGGGCATGGGGGCAGATCGCGTGGGTTGTCTCCCAATTCCTCACAGAAACGCAGACTTCTTGTTGCACTTTTCCTCCTCCAGACAGTGCTTTGAGATCCTCAGCTAAAAAGCTCTAAGTGCATCATATAAAATGTTTTTATTAGTCTATCAGGTGCATGATTACAAGATCTCATTTTATAGCCACAAATAGCCAATAATTACCTTAGCATTCCATTAGCCCTAGCCTTCAACCAGACTATTTGCTGGGGAATTTGTCCATACTCAAAAAGCAGGCCACTACCCCGACTTGGACAAAGCAGTTCGGCACATTGCATTCAAGTCCATAAACTTCCAGTCTAGAGGTGGCTTAATTAGCAAGCTGCCCTGTTAATTTTTTAATTTTAATGGGGACTACCACGTCTGCTAATCTGCTGCAGTGAGCATTGGCTGCAGAGTGAGCCCAGAGGCTGCCCCTTCAACTCTTGGGTGCTGTAGCAGGTGAGGGCTAGCCCACCCCATCACTGCTTGCCCACCCATTACTGCCCTCCCACCCCACTCCTGCCCACCCTGTCACTGCCCACTCACCCTGTTATTGCTCCCCTCCTTCTAATATGTTCCCCCCCATTTTTCCAGCTGCCAGCCTATCTTCAGGGTGGCAAGGAGCTGCTTTCTCCCCCTGCCTCTCCTGCATACAGATATTTGATACAGGAGGAGCACTGCTGGCATGCAGTGCTCACCCTGCCCGGCTGTGGTGTGGCCTGAAGCTCAGGCAGCCACACGGCTCCTGGGCCAGCACTGCCCTGCTGCGGTGCCAGGAGCTAACAGCTGGCTCTGGAGAGAGTGCGGGAGCAGCACTGACTGCTGTAGGGGAAATGGGAGTGCTNGGGGGACAGTGGTGCTGACACAGGGAAGGAAAGACCTTGCATCTTCAGAGTTAATAAAAAAAGCTTTCAGACCTCAGCAAGCTGACTAAATTAGGCAGAATATAAAGGTGTTGTATTATTTCTCAATACAGCAGTGGTATGAAAGGAGGCAATGGAAAGCTGCTGTGTAATCCAGGGCTTTCAGGTGTACTTCAACCAAATGCTCTCCTGCTTTCAGCAGGTTAACTTCATTAAAGGCTCCATCTACCACTTTAATGTTCACTGAAATCTCCCTGGGTAGGTATATTAGGCAGAAATTATCCCCACAAGACAATTGCATGCTGTTGTTTGGCACAGTGAATGGACCTGGAGGGGGAAATGGAGGAGGGGAGAGGGGCACACAAGCTGGAAGGACAGATCCTGAATTGCTTTAGTGTGCCAGCAGGCCTGTCCCTTTGCCAAGCAAAACCCCAAGCCTGCAGGGAGCCATCCCTCCTGAGCCCATCTCCACAAATAACCTGCTTGGTTCCTCTCTGCTTTGGCATGCTCCTTCTCCACACACCCACTGGTCCCCCACCTTGTGAGGAAGGTGGTGATTTCCCACAGCTTCTCCTCACTTACAAAGAGGAGACCATGGAGCTGTAAAGGCCATCTGTTCCTCCAACAGACCCTGGCAATTCTGTGGGCTTTGCTACTGAGAGCTTTCACTGGGGCTTGAGTTTCTTACTCCACTGTAAGTGGGGGGTGCAGTTAAGACTCTTGAAAAATCAAAAAACCTCCTGTGTGAGGTGACCCAAGCTCTGCATGTTCACCTGCTAAAAGCATCCAAAATGGCCCACTGACTGTGGTTCCTACCCATAGAGCAGCACATGGTCAGCTTCATTCTGGAGAAGCTCCAGTTGGACCACACTCCAGTTAGGGTCAACAGCAAATTTTCCACAGACAGCATTAGAGGGACACATTTGTGGACCTCTACCCAGTTAGAGTCACAAACCAAGGGCTTCATTTAAAACCTGCTGAAGCTGGTGGGAGTTCATCCATCAACTTCACTGCTGGCTGGATGTGACCCAAGTGGCTGAGCCCTGCAAAGCCAGCACGATGTATTTAACTGTAAGTGCTGCCATAGCCTTCCGTCAGGCTGACTTCCATGGCGTGTCACGGTCTGTAGTAAGCATTTACAGGGCTGTGAGCTCAGTGTTAGAAAGGGCCATGCCACCAGTCTTACTAAAACACCTCCTTAAAAATACACAAATTCTTAAACCNCAAAGCAGTTCGGCACATTGCATTCAAGTCCATAAACTTCCAGTCTAGAGGTGGCTTAATTAGCAAGCTGCCCTGTTAATTTTTTAATTTTAATGGGGACTACCACGTCTGCTAATCTGCTGCAGTGAGCATTGGCTGCAGAGTGAGCCCAGAGGCTGCCTCTTCAACTCTTGGGTGCTGTAGCAGGTGAGGGCTAGCCCACCCCATCACTTCTTGCCCACCCATTACTGCCCTCCCACCCCACTCCTGCCCACCCTGTCACTGCCCACTCACCCTGTTATTGCTCCCCTCCTTCTAATATGTTCCCCCCCATTTTTCCAGCTGCCAGCCTATCTTCAGGGTGGCAAGGAGCTGCTTTCTCCCCCTGCCTCTCCTGCATACAGATATTTGATACAGGAGGAGCACTGCTGGCATGCAGTGCTCACCCTGCCCGGCTGTGGTGTGGCCTGAAGCTCAGGCAGCCACACGGCTCCTGGGCCAGCACTGCCCTGCTGCGGTGCCAGGAGCTAACAGCTGGCTCTGGAGAGAGTGCGGGAGCAGCACTGACTGCTGTAGGGGAAATGGGAGTGCTGAGGCAGCCTGAGAAGGAGAAATGAGAAGAAGGAGGGAAAAAAGCAGAGGTAAAAGAAGAGTGGAGAAGGGAGGTGGTGAAAGAAACAAAGATACAGAACAAGGGGATGGGGGGGAAATGCATCAATGGCAGAAAACAGGGAGGAAGAAAACTAATGGAGTTAAAATCCATCATGGGATTAGCGGAGAGAAGGAGAGTGATTCCTGTCAGTTCAGGAGGTGCTGAGCGTGGGAGGGGTGCAGAGGTGCTGCTGGGGGCCTGCTCCGAGCAGCAGANCTTGGTTCCTCTCTGCTTTGGCATGCTCCTTCTCCACACACCCACTGGTCCCCCACCTTGTGAGGAAGGTGGTGATTTCCCACAGCTTCTCCTCACTTACAAAGAGGAGACCATGGAGCTGTAAAGGCCATCTGTTCCTCCAACAGACCCTGGCAATTCTGTGGGCTTTGCTACTGAGAGCTTTCACTGGGGCTTGAGTTTCTTACTCCACTGTAAGTGGGGGGTGCAGTTAAGACTCTTGAAAAATCAAAAAACCTCCTGTGTGAGGTGACCCAAGCTCTGCATGTTCACCTGCTAAAAGCATCCAAAATGGCCCACTGACTGTGGTTCCTACCCATAGAGCAGCACATGGTCAGCTTCATTCTGGAGAAGCTCCAGTTGGACCACACTCCAGTTAGGGTCAACAGCAAATTTTCCACAGACAGCATTAGAGGGACACATTTGTGGACCTCTACCCAGTTAGAGTCACAAACCAAGGGCTTCATTTAAAACCTGCTGAAGCTGGTGGGAGTTCATCCATCAACTTCACTGCTGGCTGGATGTGACCCAAGTGGCTGAGCCCTGCAAAGCCAGCACGATGTATTTAACTGTAAGTGCTGCCATAGCCTTCCGTCAGGCTGACTTCCATGGCGTGTCACGGTCTGTAGTAAGCATTTACAGGGCTGTGAGCTCAGTGTTAGAAAGGGCCATGCCACCAGTCTTACTAAAACACCTCCTTAAAAATACACAAATTCTTAAACCACCAAGTCACTTAGACCCCCCTTTGCCTGAAACTTGGCAAAAAAATTCTTAGGACAGAAGCCATTTCTTTTTTCTTATAAACAAAATGCCATTACCATGCTTTGCCTCTTGGCTTGATAGATTCTGGCAAGAAAATGCATGTGTGTATTTTAAAGGGATTTCTCTTCTGCTTATCATGGTTTAGCTTTTGACCTCACTCTCCTTCCCCCTCCCTTCCTCCCTCCCCATCCCAGGCACATTCCGGTGTGACTTCTGTGGTGGTGGGGGTACATCGCACAGCCCTCCCAGCAACTGGGGTTAGCAGTTAGCTCCTTCCAGCAGATAGCACATTCTTCTGGAGCACTGTCATGGGGGAAAGCCTCGAGCTGTGAAAGGTTTTCTTTCCCTTTTAATCTTTTATTTTCTTTGATGTTCATTTTAAAATAAATTATTGTGCCTTATATTTATTACGGTACCTGGCTGTGCAAGCACCGGGACCTCTCTTCTGTCCAAACACAGACTCAGAGACAGTTCTTGCCTCAAACAGTTTACAATCTGAAGAGACAAAGCAGACAAAAACCAAGAGCCAGATACAACATGGATGACAAGCCTGTGGATTACTTTAGCATTTAGTTAAGTTGTAAACTGCGGAGGGAAAGATTGCCATTTGACTGTGCCTGTGCAACATCAGAGGTAGGAACTTCTGATGCTGCTGAATTGTTGTTTGGAGATGGTTTTTAACACAGAACACTTAGGTGAGGATGTCCCAGAAAGTCAGTGATTCCTAAGGGAACCATTGCTTTTCACTTGACGTCACCTAGCATATGCCAGTGACCTCAAAAAGCAATCTCATAACAGCAAAAGCCATGCATAATCTGCTAATAAAAGACATATCAGAACAGATCTAGAGGATCCCAGCTGATAGCTGGAAGCCAGGCTGAGCTATGTTTTCATCATGGCCAAACACTCCTGAGTTTTGAGAACATTTCAAAGCATGCTTGGCACTGAACTTGTGTACATGCCTACCTTCCTAGAAAGTTCTTAGTGGCACTAGGATCTTGCTGGAGACAGCTCTGCTGGATGTATCAGGCTGAAGATCATCTTCATAATCCTCCCTTTGGCATAAGTGCACATCTCAAGTCAGACCTCACATTTATGCCACTTCCTAGACAAGAAATTTGTAATCTTGGAGGAGCCCTACCCTGCTTCCCTTTCCTTTCTGTGAATGTTTGGAATCACAATCATCACCCTTTTGTTCTGGGGATGGGGCTGCTTCCTTATCATTGCAGAGTAGATCTTTTTTCCCAAGAGGGGTCACCCCCCTCTCCTCAGGATCCTGCACACAGACCCCATTGATTTTTTAGTGTGACTTCTTATGAAAATCAATGGTGCTACGGCTGCTTCCCAGTCAATAGGGTGGCCATGAAGCCCATGCCTCAAATAACTGCACCAGATGGTCCTCCAGGGAACTGGGACTGCAGAACAACAGTCAGGAAGCAGCTAATTTTCTGGGCAGCTTCTACAGCAGGGCAGTGAAAACACTCTTGTGCTCAGCTGCCTTCACAGGACATTAGGAGCACGTGGCCCTCTGCAGTTTAAGGCTGTGCTTCTCAGAAGTTCAAACCTAGGGCTTAGCAGCAAGAATCTGCTGAAGTAAAAAGGTGCAGTAGAATAGCTATTATCAGGCACTCTGAAATTGGGGGTGGTTTTGCAGCCACGCAGCTTCAGATTCGGAGAATCAGTAGGGTCTGTCAGTCATTCTGAGCCAGACAAGTGACCCAAGACCCACCCCAGTGTAACCCCGTGGGCAGTACCAGACCTTTACTGTATTTGTTTCCTTTCCATGTCAGCAAAATGGGATGGCCGATACCTTTTCCCTCCCACCCCTTATCTGAGTTCTTTGCTTGATGTTGCACTCCTGACTGGTCTCTCCTCATGCACAGCACAGTGGATTCAGTGGTTACTGTAATATAAACAATCCTCAGGTGCAGGTTTTTCTTTTTCCTCCTCAGTGTGCTGCATTTATCAGCATCAACCATAAGCCCAGCACAGTCAGGCTTCCCCTTGCTCTCAGCACCTGAGAGCATTTGGGTTCACAAATCTTGCTATTAATAATACATTGTGCAAAGTTGGTACAGAGCTCAAAGTTTTCCATGTGTGTGCTGCAGTTTGATTTTAACTGTGGGTATCATTATCATCAAAGAGACTGAGGAATGGCAGCTTTTAGTTAAACAAATGGAAAGCTGTATTTAGTCTCTTTTGCCACATTGTGATAGGAAAGAATAAAGGCTTTTAAATATATTTTACAGCTGCCGTTTCTTAGGTTTTTCTGTCTTACAATAGTCTCTGTGGTTCTGACTGGGAAGTTGTTGCAAAAGCTTTTTGTTTTTAGGCTCCTATTGAAGTAATACATATTAATTGTCTCATTCCTGAGTTTTTTGTTGTGATGGGAATTTCAGACAGGGGGTGAAGGGGTGAGCTGTAAAGCATCAACAGCTGAGAGAGGATGTCCTGGATGAGTAATGAGAGAGGGGGCCTAGATATCACACTGCTAGCAAAGTGTGAAGGAGACGAGATGTCTCCCTGGAAAGTGAGAAGACAATTGGCAGAAGAAATCAAGGATCTTTGTAGGAAGCAGGGCAGAGGCAGAGCTGGGAAGGGGGAGCTGAAGGTGCTCAGCAAGGAAGCCAGGTGGGAGCAGGGAAAATGCTAGAAAAGAGCAGCATGAAAGTGTAGTCTTTGATGAGAGAAAAAGAGCTGGACTTGTCATACTGTGGCCACCAGAAATGACTATCAATGAAGCAATTAGTTCTGTGAGCAATGGGACAAATGAATGCTGCTTTCTTAGAGGTGCTTAGCATGTGGCTGGAGTCATGGATGTAAAATAAAGGTTGAGCTCAGGCTTTTCCTGACATGATGGCACTAACATGGTCCCTCTATCTAGCCAGCTGATTTTAGAAATCTTGCAGAAGATTTTTATTTCTGGTGAAATTGCCCAGTGGTTCAAAAGTTGCTGTGGCAGCAGCAGAGAAACACATGGTCACATACCATCTATAAGCCTCTTCCTTAAGCACTTAAGCTAAACGTATATATGTATATCCTAGTACTTGCAACACAGTGCTATCCCAAAGGGCTACAGGTAGTTTAGGAAAGCCATAGTGATTGCAATTACCCCCACTTTACATGACACAACACAGAAATACTAGATCCATTGCAGGCAGAGCAAAGGCCCCCATGCTCCTCGCCACCACTCACCTCAATCCCAGGTGCTCTGAGAAACATTTTGACTTTTCACCTGCTGAAAAACATGAAAGCAGTGGCTTTCTCTTCCAAGTGCTCTAACACATTTGAACCAAGGTGCCCAGAGATGTCCATGTGAGCTCCCTCCTTCTCTCGGTTCAGTCCCACAGCACAGCCACAGGTGGCTGTTACCCAGTGGAGACTGGTTACAGGGCTGGTGCCAAACAGAAGGTGAGCAGCAAAGAAGCCCCATCTGTTAAACACATGAAAGGTGAATTGACGTGAGTTCAAGCCAAATACTGAAATGTAGCTGTGAATCTGAAAACTTTGTTCCAAAGAAACAAAGCTCCACTTTAAAATAAGTCCAAAAAATCCCATCCTGCTTCCACTGAAGTCAATGGCAAAATTCCCACTGCTTTAACCAGGAACAGGATGAGGCCACTTCCAGACAGATTTACAGCTGACACATGCTGTAATGCTTGCATACTGCATGTGCTTACTTCTATTTCCAGCCATGTTAAAAAATTATAGCAAATGCCTATGGATTTGTGTGTGTGAGTTATTGTGCTGCTAATGAGAGGAAGAATTAGCCGAACGTGGTTTAGATGGTCATCCGTTGCCAGCACAGATGAAATTGCTGGGTCATCCACTGGCCTCATATTGCTGTTCATCCCATTAGCATTTCCATTAGAATTATTGCAAAATGTAACTCA
>VZTH01017875.1:1694976-1717865 GCA_013397815.1 Aleadryas rufinucha | reverse complement strand
TTTTTTTTTTTTTTTTTTTTGCAGATGTGGGGAGTGACACAGGCTGTGTTTGCAATTAGTGCTGCTAAGGAATTGGAACTGGAGCTGAAGGTACACTTCCCAGTGCCACACTGCAGCCACTAACATGACACTGCTCTGACGGGAGCACTTCTGCTTAACTGGGGCAGTAGGAGAGGTTCTAAGTATAGAAACAAACAAAAATGACTTCTTCCAGCTGAAGGCCTCTACACATAAAGCATGGACGCTTGGGCACTAGAAAGCTTTGCCTAATTCATTCCCACACGCTCCTTGCTTTGGGCAGGTGAATCCATCCCTCATAAATGTTGAGAAGTTTGGAAAAACAAGATCTGTGTGAGGTGCAAAGTGCTGCCTGCAACCAGTGGGTTTCTCAGAAGCTGCTGTTTGCCAGCCTCTTTGGTAACTAGGCCCCATATTCTTTGAAGCTATCATTAAAAAAAAAAAAAGGAATAAAATAATCTCATAGCTGAAGCCTCCCTCCCCTCACTCCTCCCACTTGGAAGAAACCACCATCTATTGTTTCCCTGTAATTGATCAAGCATAAACATTCAGCTCTACAGTTTTACGACTAATCACTCTACTTCTAAGACACGTGTTCGCAGCTATGCAAGGCACCAGCTGCTGTCATTCCAATGGATATTAATTTATATTGTCTCCCACTCCCGTCCTCCCTGTGAGGATGCACAAAGGGAGTGGGGTGGTGGCAGGGGCTTTAGATGAAGACATCTGCTTGAAAGGCAGACAGTAGCCGTGCTGCTGAGATTGCACCTGGACTTTCCCTGGAAAATCAGACACACTAGTTGCTTCCTAGCACTCCAGGCTTCGGTACTCACACAGGGTTTTGACTACAGTTATTTACTTACTTACCTGTCTCCAAGGGAAATGAAATGTCTGGACAGAGGAAGTGAGGCAGATTTCAGGAGCAAAACAAAGCTGACTGAAATAAAATATCACAGACGTGGTGGTGCAGCAGCAGGGGGGGAAGGCAGGTGAGGATGGGGAAGAGGAAATCTGGAGCCTCTAATTTTGTCCCCTAAAAAGATTCTTTCATGATGGTTGGCTATGCTGAGCTCCTCTTTGGAGAGGCTAGCAAGTGTCCGGGCTCGTGTGCAGGATGAACCTGCCATCTGCAGCCTTGGGAGGAGGAGGTGGGGCAGAAGAGGACTTGTTGGTTGTCCTTCTGTTAGACCCCACAGAGAGAGACAGAGGTCAACACTGGTGGCTTGAGCAGCACACAAATTTTGTGTCCCCCTCACCTGCCAGTCACCTCCCAATAACTGAACTAAAAAGCATAGCACACAAATTCACCATCTCTCCCTCTCTGCAGCATGATGGTCTCAGCCATGCACACAGTAAGCATTTGGGAGGCTCACAAGCCACCAGAGTCTGGTACAAACCTCCTCTGGGACTGCTGCAAGCTGCTTTTTCTTCATCCGGCCCCCCCAGGGAAGTCCTGTGCACAGGGGCACACGGGGGGCAATGGGCTCTCATAGAACAGCCTGTTTTGCTGAAGCATTCAGATGCCATCTCCCAGATAAAACAAAGCTGAGGGCTTGATTGTAGGGGATATGAAAGATTTCTTTCTCCTAAGAGCAGGGCTGTTTCCCAATCGTGTTTGCTAATCAAATACCAATGTGACTGGGGTCACATTACACTATGGCTGTCAGCTCTAAGTGCATTCTGTATTTTTCATGTCCCATCCTGGTTTGCTGTGTTGTGTTGCTGTTTCGCCCCAAGAGGCAGCACTAGAAGACTTTTCTTTACCATTTGCTTTGTGATTTTGCTTGGAAGCCCTGACTGAGGCTTGGATCTGGTGCTGTCACAACCCATGCAAATGACTGAGGAAACATTTACTAAGCAAAGAACTTGGTTAAACAGTTGCTCTGTGGCATTTAATTACACCAGTAAAGAGCTGAGGAACGGTAATGTGCTGTTCAGATGTGAGGTGCTGTTTGCCCATGTTTTTTGCAGCAATTTTTCAAAATAGAGAAATCGTCTCAAACTGGAGACGTATTTCACTCTTTTAAAGAAAGTTTTATTCTTGTCTTGTGTCCACAGAGATATGAAAGTTTGGCATTCTTTTTTATAATGTCTGAGCTAGGAGGGTTTCTGAGACAAATCTAAAAATCCTTTCTTGTTATTACATTACATGCCTGAATTCCCACTGCTATATACCACAAGAAATCATTTACACTCTGCGAGTTGGTGTAAAATACTACTTCTGGTGCAGAATTCATATCTAGGCATGTTTTATTTTTGCCCAAGGTAAATGAGAATGCGGGTGCAGGTTGGAAAGGACAACTTTCTTCCCTGCTTTTTTCATTAGCTTAAGCCAAACCTAGTGATTCTTCTGGCAATTGCCTCAGAGCCTGTAGTTATGGGACGTTACACAAGCATCTCTTTCTGCTTTGCAAAATTTACTTTGTTCCCTGAGGTCATAGTTTCCCTCCTCTACTCTCCCTGCAGGTTTCCAGAGATCTCTGCTTCCCCAGGGATGTGCTGGTCACAGGGCACCAGCCATGTGAAATATTAGTGTTCCCTTTACATATATATCCTCAAATAAGTCAAGATATTTTGGGACAGAAAAGTTATTTTTAGCATCCCTGTTCCTTGGCCACAGCTACTGTGAGGAAGAAGCTGAGGAGCACTGACCGCTGTGCCATTAGACAGTTTTGATTGACGAGTCCCACTAAAAGATATGACTCCTCAAAGAGGATGCCAGGAAGTTATATATTTTAACAGACGCTCACCACCCCCTTCTTTTCTATAAACAGAGAAGACATCTCGAAGGGGCAGGCTGCAGATGGGATTGTTTGTCTTAGTGATACTCATATCCCAGGTTGAAGTTTCATGGGTAACTGTACCCAGGCCACTGGTAAGTCAATATCTCTGATGTGGCATCCATTTAAGGGGCTGCTTTCTAGCTGCACTCTTGGGCAGAGACCTGAGGTCTCGCGGCAGATCAGGGAAGACTCGTATCTTGTGGTCTCATGTTCCCCAAAACTCTTCCACTGGATTTCCCAGCCCATTACCCCCACTTTCTGTCAAGGTTGTCCAGATTTCTAAGAGCTCTGAGCCAGATGATACTGGGATGATTTACTGAGGGTGTGAGATGACAAACAGACTGGCAAACATTTCCTTGTGGCCTTGGTCACTCAGACAGCTTGAGAAGAGCTTGGGGAGTGAGAGAGGCTATGAAGCATGCACAGCACAAACTTCCAGTGCTCCAGCCTATTCCATCTATGTCTGCACAGAAATCCTCACAGAGCATACATACATGGAAGGGAGAAGCAGATTTTTTTAATATATTAAACTCTTAGATTTAACCTGGGACCAGAATCTCAGAGCTTGCCCACACATTGATCTATATACTGCATCTATGGAATACAACTCTGTGTAGAAACCTGTATTTGAAACACCAGTTTCTTTTTTTTCTCTTTGCCTACCCTGCTTTTTGGAGTGCCAGTGATTTTTGTGTTCAGCCAGTGCTTCCCCCCATGCAGGAGATAAGTAAGGGTCTCTCCCACTTGAAAGCATTGTGTTGTGTTTGTAAAGATCTTGGAGGACTCCAGTCTCCAAGTGCCAAATCATCTCTTTTTTGCTCTCACTTCCAAGCACTGCAATTCTGTGGGCCAAATACAAGTTACTTTTACACATACTGTTCAAGGGAGAGTAAAAGTGCAGCTCAGATCTTCAAGCCCTTTTCTGTGCATACATGTTGCCTTCCTGCCCTGGGGCTCTTCTGCAGGAGGAACTCATGTGGATCAAGCTGTTGGGGCCCCAAGGCTTTGGGAGCACCTGTCTCACGAAGGCACAGAAGAGTTGTAAAACAGTTACACTGAACACTTTATCCAGCTTCCATCCAGGACCATCAGTTAATCACAGGATCAGCAGTTGCTGGCACCACTGAGAACCATCCCTTGACATGCAGAGTCCCCAGAGTCTCTTATGGCAGAGTGAAAGGGGACAGCTCAACCTTCCAGGAGACAGGAAAATCCCCAAGTGCCCATGACTATGGCCAGACTATCCAAGTGCCCAGGAGAAATGGAACTGGAAAATTGCCCTCTCTGCCCTTCCATCACTCTCCTGTCTTCCCACTGCTGCATCTCAGCATCACTCGCACCATGGCAAAAGGCATGACACGAGACCAAGAAGCCTCTTTCACTGGCTTATCCTAGGAGATGCAGATGAGTAAGTGGCAGAAGTAGAGGAATGTGCTGTGATGCCTGGCACTGAGGGGCTCGCAGTGGACATGGCCTTGCTGGAGTCAGGAAAGGTTGGGAGGCAGGATCTGCCTCAGGAGCCTCCCACATTGCTTCCTAGAATGGGGTGAAGGACTGCAAAAAAGACAAGTGTAGGGCTGGGAGAGGGCCAGGCATGGACCTGCAGCAGGGACCTCTTCCTAGTCAGTCTTCAGCTGTGTTAGCTTGCATGCTTGACCCTGGCTGATCAAAGCCTCAATAGGACATTGCCCTCATCTTCCTGCCCTGTCACTGCCAGCGGGGGCATGAGTTATTTGTCTTTTGTGTGTGAGGACCTCCTCCTGGGGACCTCGTCTTCCCTCTAATCAAATAATCAGATGTGTTTATTGTTGTGGAAATCATGCCCTCCCCTGAAATGCCTGACCAGCAACAGCTTCCTGGCTTTGTCTGCAGGCCTGCTGCCTGGATCCCACCTCTCTCCTGGTGTGGCCTGGGGGGCTGCATGGGGGCAGCCAGCCGCTCGCTCAGCCAGTGCCGTGTGTGCTGTGTTTCCAAGAGAGGGGACCTCTGAGGGGACCCCAAGAGACAAAAGTGAAAAGGCGCCCACACCAGGATTGCTCTCTCCATGACCAACCTCTATCGGGGGGGAAAATCAGCTACATCCCAAGAGGAGGTTTGCGTTTGGAGCAGATACTGTGTCACTGGGACACATGAGTAAAGGGAGAGAGCATGTTTACAACCATGGAGCTTCCCCTGCCTGTGTGGAAGCTGCCTGAGGAGTCTGGACGCTCTCCTTGCCAGGCCACAGTGGCCGTGGGACATGACATGCCAGTCCATCCCACTCTGTCCCCGAGTGTGAGGGAAGTGGCCAGGAACTCTGCTTGCTCATGGCCATCGCACCCGCCGTGGTGGGGCCGCCCGTGAGGCCGGCTGGCCCTGTGCCTGTGGGGCAGCAGCTCTGCCCGGGGCCCTCACCCGGCAGTGGCTCTGCTGCCCCGGCCCCTTGGCCGCGGGTGGCCCGGCGGGTGCGGAGCCAGGCCCAGCCGTCAGTGCGGAGCCAGACCTCAGCCGGCCCCACACGGCCTCCTCACAGCCGCGGCTTCGGGGACACTGCAGGGACCTGCTGCTAAACTGTCTCCTCTCACTGGCTCTCCCGCTCAGCAAAAAATGTGCTTAATTTGTCTACTGACCCCCTTGTCCCCCGACACACATTTCATAATGCATATTTTTAAACTCTGATCCCATATCCTGTCAGGAAAAGAAATGTCCTGACTGCACAGCACCAGCCTGAATTTTTGGGGTTGTTTTTTTTAAAGTCAAGTTCTTTTCCTGTGTTTACACTCTTACAGAGAAGAATTTATTATTTTGAGGATAAGGACAACTTAAAACATCTTGGCTTGTGAAGGCTGACAGCAGGGGTAAAAGTAAACTGAGCCCATGCCCAGTTTAATAATCTGCCAGTGCTGACACAAAGTGCCAGGGCAGCTCCATAGGGCCTGGGACCCCAGCAGGCAGCCCCTGGCAGCCCCACCGCCCTCCCCTGCACACAGACTGTGGCAGGAGTCTGCATGTTTGTCTGCCTGCAGCTGAATCACCGTCTCTGGAGCCTGCCTGCCTTGTACAGGCACCCACTCAATGTGCCTGTCTGTGCTTGGCAGCTGTTGGGCCTATTTTATACTTGCACCCTGACTGGTGTTCTGGCTTGTGAGCTGAGGCTCCTGCTATAGGACGTGTGGGAGAAGGGCAAGAAAGGAGCAGAGTGAACTAATTGGAAATGTGTGTTTTTTAAATAAATAAAGGATTTCTTAAAAATAAAATGGCTTTGCAAATTAAAGCAGACAAGCAGGTTACTTGGCAGCTAGAGGATAAACCTGAACATCCTGGGCACACAAAGCGTCAAAGCATTCCCCAATGCAGAGAGCCCTGAGAGCTGCCCTCTGGGCTTGGTACCCAGACCTACTCCAGTGAGGCTGTTTGCAAACTGTGTTTTCATTCCTGCTCCTGAGAGCACATGGACAGCATGGTGTGCCCAGGCCAGTGTTGTCCCCAGGCTCTCTCAGGATGGGGCTGCTGATGGGGGTATTGTTGGCTCTCTACACCTAAAGCACAAATCCAGCTGGACTCAACCTCATTGAAGTTGGTTAGAGAACAAGTGCCTTTTGTTCAGCATAAACATCCAAGAGGAGACATGTAACCAAACGGCCAAAACAAAAGCTACACTCCTTGAAACACCACCCCAAACAACTACCCGTACGGGGCCAAGGGCTCCTATTGTTCTCCCAGAGTTTGCAGGGCCAGGGAGGACCTGAAACTCAGCTGGCAGACAGGCTCCTCTCTCATCTCTGAGGCTCAGGGAGCATCAGCCAAATGTCACTGCTGCTGGCCAAACCCATGACTGATACAAACCATGTTGCAGGGTGACTTGAATCATTTGCTGGCATCCCTGCGCCAGCCCCTGCCAGCAGGACAAAAAAGTCCTACAGAAAACCCACTGTGATAGAGTTGGGGCTGTGACAGTGAGCACCCTGACCACGCTTTGGGACCTGCTGGTTGCACCCTTGCTGTCCCCTGCCCCCTCTCACAGGAATCCTTGGGAGCAGCTGTCTGGAGCTGAGGATGCTGAAGTACATGGAAACCTCAGTGTGCCCTGCATAACTGAGCCCACGACTGCACTGCTTCCTGGGCACCCCTATCCCAGACTATCGAGGTGAGTGATGTGTGTGTTACCTCCAATCTGCAAGGGGGAGAGAGGGGTCCCAGGGCTCCTTGCTGCCTCCATGTGTAAGTAATCCCAGGAAGGGGAAAACCCACAACGTACATGAAGCCTCAAGATTTTCCAGCTTTTCCTAACGCTAAACACAGAAGAAAATCCACAGGAGAGAGCCTAAAGGAATCAAACTTGGTGAATGCTGCCTCTGCTCTCAGGAAACTTGGCCAGAAGTCAATGTGCAGAGGAATGTAACTGCTGCAGAAGACGATGCTTGACTTTTCAAATCCAAGCCCCCAAATACACTGTGCTTTGGCTGTGATTTAGCATTCTTCTTTTCTTTTCTTTCCCTTTTCTGTTTTGTAGCAACAGCAGTCTAACCACTCTCCAACCCATCCTCACCCCCAGCCTGGTTCCCCTCACCGCTCCATCCACTCTGTTGTGCCTTCAAAGCAATCTGAGGAACTGAGTTGGGAAATGATCCATGTCAAAAACAGCCCAGCAAAGAAAAACAAGTCAGTCTTTTTTTCAATAGCAGCTCAGTTTCCATTGTCCTTTCACAGCAATGAAAATCTCTACAATTGGGGAAGGAGAAAGGACATGGGGATGGGGTGGGACCAAGAGCTAGGAGGGAGGGATGGGGCAGGAGGGGGAGCCTGGCAGCATGACAGCATTAAATGCACGTCGGACTGAGGCCTTACTGTCCTCTTGTTATATATAAAGAAAAATGACTGGCCTGGAGGGTTTATTTTCAACAGAGGGGAGAGAGGAACAAAGAAGGAGGGAAGGAAAGACGTTCTCCATGGTGAGGAGGATGTGTGCATGTGCCTCCGTGAACAGATAAACACCCTTCTTGAAACTAGCACTCCACTAACTGAATTAGTTGTGATTAATTTGGGGAAATGTGAATACAGAGCTGGAAACTGAGCATGCTTAGAGTGCCTTTGATTTCCTCTGCCTGTTGAACTAACCTATAGATTGTCAGGCAGCTTCAATCTTAAGAGCAGCCCCGTGGACTCCTCTAACGTATGCTCTGGTTTCAATCTCCCAGGAGGTGCCACCTGCCCTCCCCATCCTGGCTGGGCCAGTGAGCGCTGCTGCTGCACCATGGCCCTAGTGCTCACCCAGGAGCCCTCCCCCACTGCAGCAGCCTCGCCAATCCTTTCCACAGCTGGGGCAGGGGCTGCCCTGCAAACTCAGCCCACCTCTGCAAATTGTCACTTACAGGGATGCAGGCATTGGAGCAACATGCAGCATGTGGAAATGCTGCTCTGAGAGCTTCCTCCTCGTTTTGCTTGCATGGCTCAGTGGCTCTGCACATCAATCCACTCATGAACCAGGTGCTCACCATTTATACTGCTTTCCTCACATACATATATCGCTGTAAATACCAACTCCTTCAGGGAGAGGGAATGGCTAGAAATAAGCTGGAAAAGTAAACTTGCTTTTAGATCAAAAGCTGCAATACCTAAGTGTGTGTCTATATATACATAAATACATATATGCATATCTATACCTCGGAGGAAGGGAGGGCTGGTTTATTTATTTTTATTTACTTATAAACTAGTTTCTTCATATCTGCTCATTGTTTTTCTTCTCTTTTCATTACTAGAAAAATGATGGCAAATGAAACTTCTTAACATTGTAGCTTGCTCGTTTGAAAATCTAGGCTGCAATTTTTTAGGTTTTTTTTTCCTTTGTACTCTAGATTGAAGGATGTGAGGTATGAAAACTCCAGTTTAACAGAGCCTAAATCAGATTGTGTAGGTAAGGTTTTGGCAGAGAAGCAGACACTTCTTCCTAGTCAGGAGCAAGAATTCAGAGAAAAATGGGGTAGGTTTTAATGTAAGTTTACTTTTCTTGCCATGAATTTTAATGACAGTTTTCACCACTGCTTCTGTGATTCGTAAGAGAAAATTAAAAACCTACACCTTGAAACTTATTAGATGTTATGCTAACATCTTGCAGCTTCTGGCATTATCTTGGAGAACCCTTCAGTCCTATTTCTATGCCACATTGTTTTCCACACAAATGTATTTTAAATATAAAACATTGAATGTTCATTGCTTCTTTATATCATTTTTATTCATTATCCACTGGAGGCAAAGGGCACAGTTTTATATAGAATCCTCATTCAATGTCTCATTTTGCTATTTTACTCTACGGTACATATTTCCCAATAAATTATTTCTTTCAGATGCAGATACTCTTCTGGAAAAGTGAAGCAGGGCTGTTTCCTCTGCACAGAGGTTTCCTTTTACCATGAGCAGAGCCAACTCATCTGGCTTGGGTTAGTTTGTCAGGCATATTTTGGGAATGGTTTGAGAATTAATTCTGCTTCAAAGACTATAATCACCTTTTTGGCCCTTGAAAGCAGTTCAGGATTTTTGTACAAGGCCAGCAATAAAACAGCTTTTGCACATGTCAAAGGTTTATTCTAGGCAAGCAAAAAGGCAGTGGAGATGAAATCTGTGTCTTTCTTGCAATCTATACCCACAAAGCACTGATTCAGAAATGACTTGTCCCTGTCTGTAACGATGGCACAGCCGCACCCCACATCATGTGGGGTGGTCCTGGGGCCACATACTTTGACTCTTTCAGGTGCCAGCAAAATTATTGGTGTTGGTTAGCTACGCTCACAGATGGCACGGAAGGCTTCTCAGCAGTGAAGGCCAAAGTTGTGTTGAAGGTTGATGTGGCTTTGAGGACATCAGAAATCAGGGGGAACCACTGGATGAAAGAGGCACTTAGAAAAGGAGACTTGATGATGGTGGTGGTACCCAGGGAGGTGCAGGGAGGTGTGTGTGGAACAAGGCTGTGAGATCTGGGTGCCAAAATGTGATCTAGGGAGGGGGCAGTGATATGTGAGGGGTGTCTCTCTCCCCATACTGGGGTATGGGTTTCCTCACAATTCCTACTTGCCTTCCTGCTTTCTCGCTCAGGCACAGGTAACTTTGTGCTGCTTTGTCACTGGTCTTGACTCTGGACACAGTGGAGGGATGCCACAAGTCTGGGATGCAAAATGGAAATTGGAGAGCATTAGTCAGCATTATCACAAAGTTCCACCTTCCTTTTTTGTTTGTGAACTTCATACATCAGGGACAATCCCCTCTTCTTCCCACTTATTTCCTGTTCAGGTCTGACACTCCTGCCCTCCTTTCCAATCTATTTTTATTTCTCATCCCCTTTCCTTTACTCCAGTTGCCTCTCCTTGTCATTTCCCACTCTCTACCGCCTCACCTCTCCTTACCCATTCCCAGAGCAATCCCGTCTCTCTGGTTGCCCGTGTCAGATGATTTCCATCTATCCCACTGAGAAAACCATCAGCCAAGATGTCTCCGCTGGAGCAGATCCCACACTTGGGGATTAGGATCCCTTCTCAGTCTTATTTGTTTCCATCCTTTCCCAAGGGACGCCTCAGCGCCTCCATACCTTCTCTGTAGGGATGAGCACACCAAGCAAAGGGATTCTGAGTAACCTCCTCAGGAGACCTCCAGAGCCTTCGAGCCAGAATCCTCTGGGACTTACTAGAAGCCCTGAATGCCTTCTGGGAGGCTGCAGGAGCAGCTGAGCTCCACTTCAATCTTGATAATGGCATTTTGCTTCCTGAGAGCCTCCCAAGCAGCACAGCTGCCACGTTCCTCATGCCCGAGAGGCTGCGATGCTCTGCCCTGGGTAGAGCACATTGCAGCAGGTCACTGCATTTCTGCTGGGGTAACGCAGCTCTGAGACCCTCTGTGCGGAAAGGCACTGCATCCACTCCGCTTTCAGCAGGATACAGGTCTCAGGAGGGTGCAGTCTCATTCATTAAAATTAATTAACAGTCAAATGGCTCCACACACTTCTTTAGGCAGACAGAGCAGTGACTGCAAAATAGATTTTAACTTGAGCCCAGGTCCCAGGGAAGTGAGTGCTGTCATGGGCAAAGCACAGGAGACCACTGCCAAGGCAGAAGGACCACTATCTGAAACCGTGGTCACTGAGTTTCCAGCTCTTAATACACTCCTACTTTGTCTTTTGCTACTCTTTGTACAGCTCCAGCAGGAGAAACTGAGGTATCATTTTTATTTGTACAGTTTTTAGCTGTGAGTGCAGGTTATGACCTGAGTGGTTCTAAAATTGGCATCTATGTGGTTTATAATTTAATACATGCTAAAATTGACTGACAGTTGTCCATGAGCTGTCTTGGCTGTAAACACCAAGACCTGCATTCAAAATGTTTCGGAGTGCAGTACACATGTATTTTTAGTGACCCATTCCTGCCATTTCTGTTACACCTTGTGTTGTAAACCTGCACCTTTCTATTTTGTTCTTTTATTCTTTCCTTTTTCTTAGTAGTAACCCAAAATTTCCATCTTAGGCTTCATTATTCCTTCCCCCTGTACTAATGCCTTTTCACTGAAGTATCTATTTTGAAAATTACTCCATCTAACGTAACACTCTTGCCTGAATCTCACTGCAACCCACAGCCTGATTCTACAAAGATCTATGCTTGTGCATAATGTGTGAAAATAAGAGTCACCAGCTTCAGTAAAATGACCAACATACCTCATGTGAAGCGCCTGTGCAGAACTTTCAAGGCATCCTAAATCTCTGGCAAGAGGTTCCACCCCTCTCAGCTGGCTGGACCTGGCACCTGCTACAGGCTGCAGGACACCTCGGCTGGTACCAACAGCAAGAGAAGAGCTCCATGTTGAGAAGAAACTGCCTGGGGAACTTCAGCAATGAACACACAGCTGCCTAAGCTGAAATTCTCTGAGCTGGCAAGGGACTTCTTTCTCGCTTCTCCTTTCAGTCCTGGTGTATGGAATCAGGATTCAGGCGATACAACTGAAGACAATGCAGATTTGAGAGGGAATCAAGTTAAGCCCTGGGATGCTTTTTTTTTTCCTACAAAGCAGCACATGGCTGTTGTGTTTTTGTTTTTTTGTTAAAAAAGTCATCTTACCAATTCTGATCCAGCTTGATCACGTATCATCCTCTAATATCAAATAATATCCACGGCTGAGGATGACTTTGTCGACACAAAGAAGGGAAAGACTCTACGTACAAATACATAACCGTATATAGTCTTAAAGCCTTTATTTTAATGCAAAATAAACCAGGTAAAATTTATATAGCCATATGTAACAAAAGATCAAAATCTTTGACGTGGTACTAGAAAAAACCTGTCCAATTATGTGTTGAATTTCTCCCCCAAAACAATCACACATGATTTTTAAATCACTTTCACTTAAACACACAGGTATTGTCAGGATCACAAAGTACCTCTCTCTCCCTCACAGTAATAGAATAGTGTCTTACAAAGCCTTCTCTCCTACGCAGAGATAGTGAATAGCACTTCTGATTTTGCACGTAAGGCTTAAGGACCCTGCAGAACAACTGTGACGGGGAGCACAGGTGTGGGGCCTTTAGAGAGTGCAAAGCAGCCCCTGCTCAGAGCAGAGTGTCAGGATGTGGCCCTGGCAGAGCAGTTGGTAGGACTCACTCACAGCACTAACTCTGATAAACAAATCTGTGACGGCTGGGAGGAAGAGGTAGCAAAATTCATCTGTAAAAAAATTAGGCAGCATGTGAAGCTATTTCTAGATCAGGAAGCTGGAGTGAATTGGAATTCAGGACTGTATGCACTTTTTCAAGGCAAGAGCCTTTTTTTTTCCTTTTCTATGCTTAGTTTCCCCTTTTTTTTCCCCACAAAGGGCAATTGATATTTCTTTATGCATTTGAGGGGTGCCTAGAGACTTCTGCATCATAATATATCACAGTGGTAATGTCGGCTCACAGGCCAAGATCATGGCTCACTAGTGGGTGGTCACTCAGAAAATCCACAGGCTCTTTTTCTATCTCTTAATCTTTCAACTGCTGGGCCTGGCTGGCCCTGTGCCAGAGCCAGAAATGCAGGCTGCATGCCACCAGCTCAGGAAATCAAAGCTTCAGCTTCACGTGAGCGCGGGCCTCTCTCCCCCTGTCTTGATGCCTGTTCACACACACACACTTAGGGCTGCTCCTGTGGCAAACCCAACTCTCCCTTCACACCCACTACGTCAGTAACTCTGCTGCTGGACTGGCACATTTTGGATGAGGGAGTGCAAGGCAATTACGTGTCAAGAGCATTTCAGACTCATAATTTTCCCAAACATATGGACATATGGGAAAAGAACAACTTGTTACTTAACGGCTCTTTTGGATTTTGCAAGTGTGTATTTTCAACCGTCAGTTGTAGCACCTCGTGAATTCTGCACGGTACATATTTTTCCACAATATGGTGCTAAAATCATACATTTTACACTGCAGAAAAGCTGACTATATATACTGTAGTTACACATTATACTTTTGAAAATACTGTACCTCTACCAGATATTAAACCCGCAAATGGCAATTTTCTCCCAGAACAATGGCACCAGAGATTGATGAGATGCTCTGTAACACTTTTTGGTCTTTTTCCCCCAGCTATGTCACTCTGTGCTTCCTCCTTAGCTCCTTACCTGTAGGATGCATCCATATATTATACTTATAGCACTTCTTTTTTTTTTTTTTTTTTTTTTTTTTTTTTGATTGGAAGAAGCTCTCTACTGATTTCTGCTTACTGAGCAGAAGCATCATTTAATAACCTGTTGGACAAGGCAAGATTAACAGCTCAGAAGGTGTTTGTTTGATCTGTCTGCCTCAGCTGAGTGGAGCTGATGCAGTCAAGGGGAGCTCTTAAGGAGAGATTCAGGTTACAGGGAGACATTGGGCAGGTCCTTCAAAGGCTATAAATAACCTAGGAGCTGTTTCCATCCAGATTTTATTTGGCCCTGGCTCATGAAATACTGTAAATAAATTCTGTTCACTGTGCTGTGATGCCATTTGAAGGGTTAGTTGAGAGTGATTTACAAAGGCAGTAGCTTATATTCAGAGCTGTTCTTAATTGTGGCCTGGCTTGATAAAGCCACTGTCGCAAACATTAGTTTCTTTACAGCTGGATCAAATGTATCAGGGGTTATATTTCAAGGAGGGAAAGGAAAGTATTTTAATTTGTTTTTGCTTCACTTTCAACAGGCCTTTATAACACCAGCGGCTATCCTGTGGCTGCCAAGTCCTGGCTGAGTATCCTACAGCATCTAAAGCTTTCTGAGAGAAGTACAAGGCTGTGCAGAGCACGTACATGACAGGCACAGATTCCTTGGGGAATGTGCCTTATTTGTGGAGGGTACTGAGAGACATCCAGCTTTACATCCAACACTCCCTCCAGAGCTTTTTCCCTCCTACATTAGTAGGGAAGAGGGCAGAAAGAAATGGAACAAGAATCAAACACTCTTGTTTCATAATCAGTTTCATTCCTCTTCCTCTCTCCCTCCCACCAATGCTTCCTCCTGACTGGATTTAGAGCTGTGCCTGCCCCTGCCCCAGGGAGCCCAGCCCTCTGTCTGAATCATGGAGGTGCTCCCCCACCATGGAAAGCTGTCTCCTCTCCCCTGCTTCCCAGCCTGCTGGTGGGTGGAGGCTGGTGGGAATGCAAGCACTGGAGCCTGCCAGCCACTGAGGCAGCTGCAAGTGCTCCATGTGCCTGAGGGTTATACCAGGCTCTAACCAGCATCATCAGCAGAGAAGAAACTAGGCTGGGATTAAATGCTGCTTCTCATCAGGGCCATTACCTGCCAGCAGGACACACTCCTAGCAGGACAAACCTTCCTGGTGATATTAAATGCCTGGGAAGTGATCTATGTGATTTAATATGTTGCAAACCAAAGGTGTCAAAATGACATCAAAGAAATCCTTATGCTTAATCCTTGGCCACAGTCTTTTCCTGATGAGGAGAGGAGGCCTAATGGTTTAGTGACACTTCCAAAAGGCAGAAATTGAGGCATTAAGGACACTTGGAAATAACGTATTTCTAGGTCAGAATACTGCATGGTTTCCCCGTGACAAAATCCTTGAGAGAGATCTCTAAGCACTCAGAGCCCTCTTGGGTCAGGTCGCACAGGTCCCTGTGGCTGGGGACACGCATTTCTGGCTGCAGGCTGTTTGGGGCAAAGAGCTGGGCATGTACCCCACCACCCTGTCCCCCCACCATGGCTCTGCTGTGCTGCTGACACCCCCCTCGCCCCACCCACACCTTCTCTCTTCCTATGCACTGATGCAAATAACTTGCTGTTCTCACCTCTTCCTCCTGGGCCCCAGGGTCTTGAAGCCCTTCCTGTTGCTTTCCTTGTCTTTTCCCTCACCCCTTGCTGTGAAAAGCCCCTTTCCCCACTGACCTGATGGCCTCTGGCTGCAGGAACTCGAGTAGTTTGGCACTTGGCACAGTGGGGCCTGGTGCTGCCCGAGGCTGAGCTTCCCTCGTGGACTGAGGGTAGCCCCCATGAACAGGTGCCTTCTGGTGGTGCTGGGCTGGCCAAGGCAGGCACGCTCCTGGCAGGCACTCGGCTCCAACACTGCCTGGAGGGGCCAGGAACGGGCTGCCCTGATGGAGCCAAGGCAGCACCTGACACAGTAACTTAATATGAATTATGGAGTCCATGCCCGTGGTCACCTCCCCGGCCACTTCCTTATAGGCCAGCTCCACTGAAACCCCTCGAGCAACACTTCCTGACAGCAGCTGAGGATCTGGTCTCCACGGTTTACCTTTAAAGACTGCACACTATATAACTAACCAACACTCCCCCCCACCACAGACACGGTTCTCAGGTGGCTGCCTGTCCTCTGTGAGCCTGCCCAAGCAGAGGGGATAAGGCTTTTTGCCCTACTCCAGCTGCAGAAGGTGCAATAAGAGAAGCCTCTTGATATACAAACTTCAAAAAATGAAGGCTACAAGATAAATGCTGCCACCACCAAAAAGAAAGAGGAAGACAGGAGGCCAGATCACAAATCTGGAACTGCAGCATTCTTAAAGCAGAGCTGTTGGTCAGGACGTGCCTGGAATGTGGCCACTATCTCTGTGGCAGTCCTTTGTCATGTTCACACACTAGATACACAAGATGCCCAGCTCTGCAAGAAGTCCATACTGCATGCTGTGTTCTCACTTAAAAGGCTCTATAACAGCACTCTGAAGTAAACTCTGGTGACTCCGCTGCCCTTACACAGACAGCTATGTACTGTAAAGGTGTAACTGGATTCAGTAAATAGCCCTGAGGTGTATTAAGTGTTGTGTTTAATTTCCAGCAGCCACCTTCTATTTTTAAAAGGAATTAAAAAACACTCAACTGTCTGGTACCTCACATACTCAAAACACATCGTACCTCACGTGGCTTTAGTTTGCCTGTTAGAAAGCACCTACGCTGAGCCCAGCTCAGTAAGAACGACTCCAGGTCTTGTGTGCCATTCTTACAGGCAGCTACGCTTGGCAACAACTCTACAAGGATCATGTCCAACAGGGCTCCTCCCAGGCTGTGCCAGCAAGTCCCGTGCATGGCTATACAGCTGCAGTCATGGGGTTCTTCTGCCTGGGATCCTGTTGCCTGTACTGGTACTGGTCTGGACTGGTCCCACGGTGTCGGATGATTTCACTGTAAGCTGGTGCTCGGTGGGACTGTGGAGGGGAAGGAGGCACGTCCTGCCGGAGGGGTCCTTTATGCTGGTTTGTGACGGGCTGGGCTGGGTAATAGTGGGGGTACCTCAGTTCTGCCACTCTTGTGTCCGGCGCACGGATGTAGTTCCCCTTGGATGGGTGGATAACAGGCTGTCCTCCATGGTAGTAGGGAAGATCTCTCTCTTTGTACGTTACTCGTGGCCCTGTTAAATATTCTAGCGGCTCTGCAGGTCCACGCCTGAGGGGGAAAAAACATAATAAAGCACATAAAAAGGCAGTCTACTAGCCCAATGATACATTATTGTACATACAATCTATGTTTACTTTGGGAGAGGAAATGCCACCTCAAGCATGACAAGTCCTGATGAATGAAAAGAACTTCTGAAGGATAACAAGCTTCCCACCTGCATGCTACAAAAGTCTGTAACATCCAGGACACTGGAGGAAGGGTCCAGCACACATCACAGCCCTTTTACAATGGGGGAGCACTGGAGCCCTTCAGCTCCCAAAGTCAGTCTCCTGTGATCCATTTGCCATAATGGAAACAAAGCTCCTTTAAACAATGCATGTTTGACTGAATCTTATCTAGCCTGAGGATAAACAGATGAGTTAGGTCTGCAAGTCTGCAAATCCCATAAGCTTTACATGCACAAATATTCACGCTTTCCAGGCTATTTCCCACTATTCTCTCCTAATATGTCAGCCTGTAAAACTTTCCAAACACCATAGTTGGAAAAACTGGAACTCCTGGAAGAAACACTAGGGATGTCAGGCTACAATACCTGTGTTTAATGGGCAAGTTGCCAGTGAGGTTTCAAAAAATCTGTGATCTAGAAGGCCTGATATTACAACAGCCCTGTAACTTGTCTGCATCAGTATGGATCTCACAAGCTCTAGTTCACGTGAAAAGCAACATGTGAATGTGTCATCCCCAAGGATGTGCCATGGAGCCCTCTCTGTAGCCTTATGCATCTTAATTTCTTGATTTGCACTAATGAAGCACTGATATTTTTTCCTAGTACAACTTAACTTGTGATACTTTTGAAATGGCAAAAATAATTGTTCTCACAGACATGTCGCCAGAGCATCCCCAAAAGTTCAACTCAATTAGGAGTTTTTGCCAGTCTGACTGCAAATGTCTTTGCACTTTGGACAAAACCTCTCATTGATTGCACAGGAAGCTTCTCTCCAAATGAGAGCTGAGGGAAGAAGACAGAGTTTTGACCCAAAACAGGGGCTGGAAGGATAAATCAATTACACATGCTCTGTGGCCTTGGGACTGAACTCATCAACTGTTTAAGTATTCTTTGCATAGATTATGAAAAAAGGCATCATTCCGGTACAGCAGATCAGGTGTTCAAAATTTGTCAATGACTCTCTTGTTCACACAGAGATTTTACAAGCATGCTCCTTCTTTCTTAACCTGGGCTCCTAGGCTCCACTGGAACTTGTTTAGCATGTAGTAAAACAAAACATGTGGTTTTCTGCTGCACTCGTTTAAGCCCATGGGGTAAATCACGGACACAGGCAATGAACAAACATTATCTGCCTTGAAATGAACCTGCAGTTCTCCTCCTGGAATAACTTAGTGCAAATGTTTCCTGTTTAAAATGGAAAGAGCAAAAGGAAGCATTCCAGGCCTTGGACTTTTAGGACCCTATGCTCCCCAGAGACTTTCTGCTTTAAAAACAGAACATTATAAAAGACAGGCACTCCCAGCTTCCCCCCCCACCTCCTGGTGAGACAGTCCAGACAAAGTGCTGAAGGGCCTGAAGCCACCCTCTGAGATACCAAACCACTCTTAACCGTATGTACTGAGACAACTGCTGTTGCTGCTCACACACCTACGCCTTGCAACAAAGCCTAATTTCCACAGCAGGCCAAAGAGCTGCTCCACGTATTTCTGCATGAAGGCTTGGTCACTAGTCAGTCCCATCACACTCAGCTTTAATGCCTCTGTGCACAAAAACGTACTTCCAATCATAAAAGGCTCTGCAATGGTAGGAACTGCTTTGTGTCAAGCAGCACACCAACAGGAACAAATGTCAAACCTACACCCATCACCTTTTAATATAAGGATCATGCTCAAAATCCTGTGTATTGGTTTTATAAGATGTTCTTGTCGGCAGCTATAATCAATGAAATTCTTCTGGATCACATTAAAAAAGGACTGAGCTTGGAACCTGATCCTGAATTCATTGAAAATCCAGGTAGCTTTTGGACAGAGCTCTAACTGCAAACTGAATTACTCAAAAAAACCAAATTCAAGATGAATTGGTACCAAAATAATGGCTGAGAACAGGACCGAGCCACCAGCATGATGTACCGAGCCTTTGACTCATGCCTCAACTGACACCAGAGGTCTGCAAGGTGCAGGAAAAAAGAGGGGTGTGCTTTGCCATCCAGCCAGAAGAGCTGTTTCCAGGAAACCTCAGCCAGCCCAGTTTTAGGAATCAGTGTTACACTGGTGCCACAGAAGCTGTGACTGTGCAGAGGGTTGTGCACTCAGGCTGCTCCGACCTAGGACTGTGCAGTGAAGATGAGCCTGGGCAATCAAAGTGTGCCAGACACGAGAAATGGCCCCAAGCTGCTTGAGCTAATGCCATCAGATCTCCATTGCTGTTACCTCTTCTAGCGAACTAAATCCACCATCGGTTCACTTACAGCTAACACCATCTGTGGCTGTGTAGACAAACTGCAGAAGAACATGTGGGAAGAGCAAAATCTTTCTTTACAAAATAAAACCCCAAGTTGTTCACTGTCAGCACCAGTTTCCTTTCTCTGAGGGTGAAACACCCATAGGTGGTGTAATTCTTGAGTGTCTTGCCCAGAGTCACAACTCAGCAGCTGGGAGGAGAGGTTGTACACAGAGACCTGACGGAATCCACTCCACACGAACCTTTTAGGAAAGCCCCAGGAAGACAGAAGGTATGCAAGTTATTTCACCAGCCTTGGGGATAATACAAGCAGTGATCTAGCCAATGATTAGCAGAACTCTCACCTGAGTAAAACCACTGGTAACTGTCTAAAAGGCTGACTCTGGGCAGCATGACTGAGGGAAATTTCACAAAAGATATCCTCATGGCTGCTCCACATTCTCCAGCTCACTTCCCCTAGTGATCCCAGTGGGTGTTACGCTTGCAGATACACAAGCTACAATGACAACACTCTTTTTCCCTTTTATGATCAGCACAGCATGCTGGAGTCAAATTATTTCTTGAGGATTCATTCTTCCCCCTGCTACCACCCATGCCTGGTGAAGTCCATTCTCATGGAGCTGCTCACAGTGCAATGAACCAGCCTACAGAGGCTACATGAACCTCTGTCTGACCGGTCTTAAAAAACAGGAAAAAACTGCCCTTCCCTCCTCAAGTGTGACAAATTAACCATCAGAAAGGCAATCTTCTTAAGGTAGAAGAAACAACTGCAAATACCAAGCTCTGGCTGCAGAAATGCTGTCACCATTAGCAGTTAGTCTGGGACACTGGGGGCAGTTGCCAGCAGGAAGAGGAGGGCTCTTCTGAACTAACACCCTTCTCACTTGATAACCCGTGGTGTAAAAGTATATGCTGTTGTTTATCCTTAAAAAAATTGCCAAAACAAACCAAACCAAACACTTTCTACTTGGCAGCCCCTTGTAGATGCTGTGCTTGTTTCTGCAAGAAGGAAAACAACTCCTACCTTTCCCCTCAGCAGACACTGCCACCTCTGAGGAGGTCCTAATGAAATTCTTCTCCTTGCTCTCACTGTTTTTGTTGGCTTCTGATGAGTTCAGAGTTCACAGGGCCATATCACACCTCCCAAGTGACCCATGGTGTGGGGGTCAAACTAATAACCTCAAGTAGAAAATCAGTGACCCAGGGGAGTGATCAAAAATCCACAAATTGGGTCAAGCAGGTCCAGCCACTCAAAAGGACCAGGCCATGAGCGTGCCCTTTGAGAGGACATGCTGAGTAGGAGCTGCTCTGACCATCAGCTGTTTCCCAGATTTTTGGCCAGTTGTTTGACCTGGGGATACAGTGCAATTAATGGCAGGCAGAAGGTAGGGAAGCTGACACAACATCCTGGGAAGGAACTGATCTTGGAGCTCAAAAAGTGGTTTTGCTGCTAGTTCAGCTCTGCTGGGTCCCACTGGAAAGTGCATTATGGATGTAGGTCTAGATAAAAGCAGAGGCTGCTGCTGCAGGGAGCAATTGAACAAAGGGAGAGAGAAGTACCAGGTTCCACAAAGGAGTGAAGCTGGTGGGGCACTCCTCAAAAATGTCATGAGCAAGGTGCCCATTAAAATGTCTGCTATATTTTGAGGAAGCAAAGTCTCATTTTCCTTCCCCTGCAGAGAAATTACAGATCACACACAGGTGGTTGCAACGTGTTTCACTTCATATGCTGGTTTGCAGCTCTACCAGTTTATCTTTTAAAATGATTCACCAGTTAACAACTGTGATCCATTAAGGGCACAAAGCAGCCTTGTCCAAGTAAAGCAGGTGTAAAGTAAACTTGTGACTGATATTCAATTAACATTTTGTTATTTTCTCTATGACAAGTAAAGCCTAAAGCAGGTTTGTTTTTCTGTCTCTGCTTTATTTATCTTCCAAGCACAAAAAATATAGTATTTTCTGGCTTTAGTGCAGAATTTTTAAGAGCTTCTGGGTTTATTTAAAACTGAACCACAGGATTTGGAATACTTAGGAAATACTTAGGAAATACTTAGGAAAGACTTCTTTATCTTCCAAAATGTTATTTAGTCACAAGTACCTGAAGGTTTCAAAAGCCCTAACTAAACACTTTTGCTTTCTGCAGTTCCTTTTTTTTTTTTTTTTTCAAACCCCCATTTTAGTAATTTTTCAGCTGTGGAAAATCTTACAGAGTAGACTGGCATAAATACCTGATGCTTCAAAAAACAATCAGGAAAAAAAAGTAATTACATTTCAGGTTTACTGCATTTCATTGATAACCTCCATTTGCAGGTCACCTTTAACATCAGCCAGGAGACACATGCTTGGGCTATCTGAAAGGAAAGGAAAGCAAAATGAAGGTCTAACTGCTCGTGCTGTGCCCCATCACGTTGGGGGTTTGGATTTCATCGTGATAAAGGGTTTTTCTTCCTTCTGTTCTATAGGGAGAGTCAGAGAGGTCACCCTCTTAGTACCTGGTAAAAAGCAAAGAAGGGAATGCTCTCTTCTTACATCACTATCTCCTCCTTGCTGCTGAGGGAATATTTTGCAAGGGATATAATCTCACATGAAAACCTGCCTTCTTACTCTGTTAGAGAGTACTTCTTGAAATAAACTTCAAAGACAGCCACAGACTAAGTAGCAAATGGAAAGCCCACATTTGGCTGCAGTCTCTTTCATGTCTAAGCAGGACATACAGAGACTCTGGGTGATGCCATCAGACAGCCCAGGCTGTGATTAAAGAACAGGAGAAAGCAACAAGGTCCTATCTGGGTCCAAATTCTCACTGAAGAACTCCATTGTATGCAGTGTGATTGTGTGCTGTTTGTTCTCAGCCAGGAGGATCTACTTTTAAAGAAGAAAAGAGAAGCTGATGTAATAACTAAATTATGCAAACAAACAATCTTGAAGTATCAAATACATTACACTGTCTTTATAAAGCTCTACTCAACAAACACTAAAAACAACTGACTGAAAAGACCATGTGCCTATCTCTCCAGATACAGTATTAAAGATCCTGCAGTGCTGTTTGTAGTCAGTGGCTCTAAGAACTTCTGTTGCTTAATATTCAATGCGCATATAACATAAAATAAATAAATTAATGAAATTTTAAATCACTGCAGATTTCAAAAAAAATCACTGCAAGTCACTGAGATGCATTAAGGTAGCTCTCTGTATCTTATCAGGTGAGATACTCCCATAATAAATATTCTTTGCCCTTCCAGATCAATACTTCCCATAGCCAAAGAATGGGTTTACATTTAAAATTCACTGGGAATCAAATTTGGTATCTTAGTGCTGGGAAGAATCTGCAGCACAAGGAAGTGCTCAGTGGCTGCTGTCTGTGAGAGAGGCTTGTACCTCTCAGAAGAAGGCAGATGTCTAGCAATGTCATACTAACCTCAAACATACCATACACACTTTATTTATGGGCTGAGCTGGTGGAGGTGCTTCCTTCTCCTGTTCTTTTATCAACAATACAAGGCTGAAAAATCAGATAACGTAAACGGATACAATCCCTGGCTCTCATGTAGCACATGCCATGCAGAGAGAGCTGTTTTTAGTTTGAGGACTGTGTTTGGAATTCCTTTAGTGTCAGGTTTCCAGTTACCAGACCCTCTTCCCTAGGCCAGGCACGACTGCGGTTGGACTGGATTAGCAGAACACTCTGCAATGTATATTACACAGCTTTGACTTCTACAGGCTTTGCAGACCCATAAAAATAATGATCATTTAATGACCTGAATTTCGAGGGGGGGGGGGGGGGGGGGGGGAGG